>QAXF01006001.1:6998-19995 GCA_004335645.1 Dunaliella sp. WIN1
GTGTGTGTGTGTGTGTGTGTGTGTGTGTGTGTGTGTGTGTGTGTGTGTGTGTGTTGCTGCTATGGTAAGGATCGAAAGTACGACATGCGGCATCCCATTTAAAACGTAAAATTGGACGGCATCGTCTCAAGTTTTTTAACAGCATTTCACAAAAGGAGCTTTGTTAACGGAGTTGCCCAAACAGGAAGCAGCAACCCTATAGCTGCTCAAGTACGCAAAAGACCACGCAGCACAGATGAAGAATAAGTTGGGAGACATATCTTGACCCTGAGCAAACCCTACGCATGCAGCAAGTGCAAGTTGGTTGATGATCCAGATTGATGGTGGTAACAAAAATGAAATTGGATACAAATGGTAACTTCACTCTATCTGGGTGAAGAGCCTACGTACATGCGGAAAATTTTGTGCATTGCCAAAAAATCACAGCCAAACAAAGAACAGGCGTGCCTGCAACCACAGAAAACCTATAAAGAAGTAGCGACTTCGAAGGTAAGGATGGGCAAAGCAAGTTTTCACGTGATGAGCTTCAGCAGATGCACAGTCATTAAGCACTTGTTTGTTGCTATTTAAAACAATGCATCTGCAAGTGACCTAGCTACAAGCTGGCAGATGTGATGGCATTTTACGTGCAACAAGCTCATATACATATTACGCAACAAGCTCATACAGATGTGTGCATGCTCTTGCACACCTTTACTTTCAATATGACAATGCAAGATAGAACAAATTATGAGCAGCTTGTTCTGAATATGGCAATGCAAGACAGAACAAAAAGTGAGCAGTTAGCAGTGAGCAGCTGAAGTTACGCCAGGCATGCGCATGCGTGGGCAAGCTTCACTGCGCAGTGGGCAAGCCTCTAGCGATTTACAGAAGTAACCATTTCACCAGGCAGCTTCATTTCCCGACAGTATAATGAACGTTTAACATCACAAGCAAAGCATGTGAAACCTGGTTCTGGTTGGGGCAAATTGGAGACAAATGAAGTATATCCTGTCAACTGCCAAATGTTGTAAACTCAGGACATGAAACATTGAGGGGAGTTGCTGTTGCAAGTGTACCACAAGGCGCTAGGCAGGCCCTGAAGTCCACCATTAAAGCAAACAAAAAAGAGTGTACTGCACAGCGCACACCTGTGGGTGCATGGATGTGTGCCAGTGGGGTGACACAGTTTGAAGCATGCTCCGCTGCACGCGTGTTGATGCTCCAGCTGCACATAGAACAGAGGAAAATAAGGCAATATGAGCATGAGGAATGTAAGGCATGAGCATGAGCATGAGGATGAGCATGAGCATGAGGAATATAAGGCATTATGACAATTTTAAGGAAGGTGCTATGTGCAGCCTGTGTGTTTACTGGATGTGCATTTGAAAAGTGCATCGCGAACCATGCTTTGCTGCACAAACCGCTGTGTGGTTTTGCGTGTGATTTTGCGTGTTAATGAATGCTGGCGTGTGCAGCAAAAGGGCGACCAACAAGAAAGCTGTGTGAGAGAGCAAGTAGATGTAGTGGGGCTTCAATGGAAAGAACCAGCAAGGAGAAGTCTTGCATCATGCCACATTTAGTTGTGGATCATGCCAGATGCAGCTGCTCTTTGCACAGCTTCAGTCAACGCTACAAATGTTTGGCCAGCAGCCATGCATGGAGCATGCCACTAGCGCTCCCTAGTTGGAATCACAATAGATAGATGGTGTCAAACAGAGGTAACGCTGCAGAAACAGCAATATATGCCAGTGGGCACACTGGCACAATGATGGGCTGTGACAAACACCGTACTACTTCCGTCTCTTATTATATTCAGGCTGCCAAATAAGTTGGCTTGGCCTCCATCCTTCATGCTTCATTCATTTACACCTGTGTTAACCAAGCTCCTCATGCTCCCATAAGCTGTCTGGGGCATGCCACCTAGCACACATACTTGTGAGAACACCATACCTGATGGACGCCATCTCTGCCAAAATCATCATGAGTCTGGGAACAAACAGCTCTCTTGCCGCATACACCAGGAACTCTGTCCGCCACCTGTGGTGCTCCTGCCTGCTGTTGGTGATGGCACTCAGCCCAGGTACTGCGCTGCTTGTTGCGCCGGCTGGACCGGAGGCACCTGTTTCTGCCGCCCATGCCTTTGCTACTGCTGGTGCTTTCTCTGTAAGTTTGGCAGCCTCAAAGTTTGCTGCCGCTGCTGTTGTCAATGCTTGTGGAGGTGGGGGTGGAGGTGGTGACACTGCTGCTGCTGCTGCTGCTGCTGATGATGATGATCCTGCTGCTGGCTCAGACCTTGCTGCTGCCGGCTCAGGTCTCACTGGCATCTCTGTAGCTTTTTGCATACTTGGGGCGGATTGTGTCCCTGCTGCAGATGCTGCTGCTGCCGCTGCTGATCCTGCTGCTGTTGCTGCCCCATCGCTAGTTGCTCCTGATCCCATACTGCCTGGAGCAACCAGCTCTTCTTTTCCTGACGCTGCTTCTACTGCTGCTGCTTCTGCTTGTGCTTCCACTTGATGCACACACACTTCAAAAGATGCTGCTTTCACTGGAGCTCCCTCTTCTATCACTTGCTGGAGCACCTGACTAACAGCCAGCGCATCATGCTCCTCACAGAAGCTGATGAGCTTGCATGCCAGCCCATGCTTTTCCTCTGCCGAGAATGAGCCATAGAGGTTTGGGGTGGAGGTGGGTCGGAGCAGCAGGGTGATGTCATCAAGAAGGGGAGCAAAGTGGCAGGACCAGATGCGTGCTTTAATGGCAGCCTCACTTTGCCCAGCTGATGCTGCTGAAAATGCTGCTGCTGCTGCTGCTGCTGCTGCTGCTTCCGTCCATGCTGCCTCTCCTGCATCTGCTTTGTCCGCTGCACACTCAGCCTCTGCCTCACACATCACACCCCACAGAATCTGCAGATCTCTAACGGCTGCCTCAGGGAGCACCAGGACAGAGCAGGTGGCATGCAGGATAATACCTTGTTGCGTTCCTGGCTGCTGCTTGGAGGCGTGTGGCACAGCTGCTGACGCTAGCACAACCCTCAGAGCGGACTTCTGGAAGCACAGGTGGGGGGTTTCCAACCTGCAAACATCACAGTCATGGCAGGGAAGCTACCTGTGTGATGAATGGCCAACAAGTGTAAGGTATCACAACTGGAGGAGCAGAAATAGGCAGAGGGGGCTATCTGAGGCCCAATAAGGGTATGCTATCCAGAGGTTCCCAGAGTACGTGCGCCGGAACGCGCACCTTCAAAACTCAGTACCCACAGGTAGCTACCCATAGCAGCTAAGCGTGAATCTTGCACATCACGGGGCTTATGCATATTCGGCTGCGGCGTGAACTCTACTTTTCACAGCCAGATTGAATGGCCAGCAAGTGTGAAGGTAGCACAAATGGAGTGACTGGAGGAGCAAATTGGATTGATAGACTGACAAGATTCAAGTTGCAAGAGTAATGTTCAAGATGGAGGGTATTGATGACGCTCATTCAATACAAGGTTTTGTGCAGATAGCACAAGGTATGACATGAGCATCTATGCTGTGTGTTCTGTGGAACAGCTTGACCTTGTAAAACAGCATGCGCATAATGAAGATTGATTTACACACACACACACACACACACACACATGTGTAAAGCACTAATTAAGCAGGGAGCCCACTCTCGTCAGCCAGATCTGTTACAACTGCTGATTGAAGTAAAGCATGGGAAGCAGGAAAAGCATAACAAGTGCGCATGAGCATATAAGGTGAAAAGCAAAACAGTGATAGATGCAGGTCAGTAGTCCAGTCTTTGCAACAGTTATATCAAGAGCAAGATTCCTCCTACGGTGCTCCTTGTGCTTGCTTGAACGGCACGTCCTTGCAACTGGATATGCACTTGTCCATGAGAGTGGTAGACCTTCAGCATTAACACAGCTTCTAAGTATCCAATAGTGCCTAAGTTTGAGCATATGGAGTTATTTACTGTACATGGAGTTATATACTGTACATGGAGTTATATACTGTACATGGAGTTATATACTGTACAAACTCTATTTTAAATTCAGTATCCAGTCTAATGAGTTTTGGCATGTTTGGAGATGATATACGCACACGCTTGCATGGGAGCGCACACAAACACACACACACACACACACACACACACACCTCAGATCGTGCACCCCTTCCTCAACATCAAATGTTGCCTCGACCAGCAAGCCCTCATCCGGACCCAGAAGCAGTGCCCTGAGAGCCATGGCATGGGGAACGTGGACCTGAAGAGTCAGGGTGGTGGGAGGTACAATGCCAGAGCTGCTGCTACTGCTGCTGCTGTCTGGGATGCTGCTCAGACACACTGGATGCAAACCCAGTAACGAGGCCCTATCCGGCTTTAGGTCCCCTCCCCCCTCCAGATCTTCCTGCAGCTCGTCCACCCATACGCCATTCAGCTCCTCAGCATCAGGCAGGGCATCCAGCAGGATCTGTGCAGGCAGCGCCAGGCACTCCTTGCTGCTGTGCTGGCCAAGGATGTTTATGCTGGCAGCGAACAAGAAGAGCTGAACGCAGCCTCTGACGCAGGCGGTGCTCAAAGTGTAGCTCAAGTTGCCTGCCTGAAGCACGCTGGATGCTTTGTGGCCCAGTGACTTGGACATGGCATCAGCGTAGGAGGCAAAGGTGCCGGGGTGGGATTGGACCTGTGCATGCGACAATGCCTGTACATATTAGTAAGGAGGCCTAGCATCACGCACAGACCAGTTGGTGGCTTGAATTGTCAATCAGGCACCGTGGTGTGGCATTGGTCCTTCACACTATAAGTTTCATTACCTTGGTGTGCTAATCGTAACAGTTCACAGGAGCAGGTCAAGTGTGAGTGGCACTGCCTGGATGTGTAACTTATGGGTTTCAATACAGGTATGGTAAGAGCAGCTAAAATATGATCCTGATCCTGGCATTTGTGCGTGCGTGTGTGCGTGCACAAGTGCATAGAGGTGCAAAAGCAAGTGCATAGAGGTGCGTAACATAAGAATAATGTATATGGCTTCAAGGGAGGGGGCAAATAATGAGGGGCAAGGTGCACAAGTGGTAGGAGGGACATTGCGAGAGAGATGGAGAAGTTACCTTTAGGCACTAGGCACTAAATACTAGGTACTTGCTTTCATGGAGACACAGCAGAGGTTAGAAAGGAAGTCAGAGGCACACCTCAAGGATACATGATCTTCATCTGATCAGAGAGTGGAGGGTGCCTAACATGGTTCAAATATGATTAACTCATTTTATCATAGAGTGAAAGTCGGCTTGCATGAAATCAAGGATAACTACCTTTTTACTATCAAGGAATGGGCGACATGCTTGAGTTTAAGGTACGTTTAGAGGTTTGGTTGATAAGGGGCATGCGTTCTTAGGGGTTTGCAGGAAGAAAGCAATTACCATTCATCACAAGTTGCCTTGTACCCAAAAGGACTTCACTATGCAACTCCAAAGTAGCAGAAAGCATATCAAAGAACCTGCCCATGAGTGTGCAGAACCTGCTTAAGACGTGTCTCATGCACCAGCATCAAGTATAGAACTTCCAGACATGCTTCAACAGCGCTAGCAAGATGCAAAGCGGACATTTAAGCCACCAATGAGCGCCATTAAATGCAGCCATTAGCAACATTCATGCTTTGCCTTTGCCACCAAGGCAGACAACCCTCTGAGTTTTTACCCTATAGCTTACTTTCCCTTCTTTCCTTCTGTCCTTACCTTGATGCTGATGTTGCATGTTCGTGCCGTGCCAGCTTGGTACAGGATTGACTTGTTGTCCCTGCGCTTTGCCAGCCCTGGTTTGGGAGGAGCCAGAGCTACCCCGACCGGAAGCAGAGCTGACTCAGCAGGTGGCAGAGGGCTGACGGCAGCTGACTGGGCTGGCTCACCGCTGACTGGTGGGGCTGCAGCTGACACAGAAGAAGTCAAGAGCACAGGGCTGGCAGCAGCAGGGGTGGCTTGCTCGCTGCTGGCTGATTTAGTCGCAGCTGACTCAGCAGGAGGCCGTGGCTTGGAGTTGATGGTACATGACTGCTTGAGCTCACTGCTTGATGGTTTAGGGGCACAGAGTGTTGACCCAAATGTCACCGCGCCAAACGGCGAGCCTGAGTCTGAGGTGGATGAGCGTGTCCTGCTGGCAATGCACATCTTGGGCAGCTCCTGCTGCTGCTGCTGCTGCTGCTCTTTGCCCATGACCTGCTTGCTGCCGCTCTGCTTCCTCTTCTGCTGCTGCTGCTGCTGCTGCGCTCCCTGCCTTTGGGCTTGTGCGTAGTACACCCGCCACAAAAAGCTCATGTGCAGCTTCACGTACAGAAGCGGGAGGATGTAGAGGAGGCCAAACAGCATCAGCACCTTACGCCACCCCATCTGGACCTCCCCAGTTGCACTCTTCTCCACCATGGCAGCAGTGGCAATGACGCTGGCTGACTCAAAGAGACCAAAGGTTGCTTGCAGGCCAGTGGGCACCTGCCAAAAGCACAAGGGTGGAGGAAAAGCCTTTGACGTCCGCCAGATGTGCCTGGCCAAACCCAGCCTGCCAGAACTAACCTGGCAAACCTATAATCTAGACATCAAACACTTAGTAAGGCAGAACTTAATTTGTGTGCTTTTTATGCTTGACCTCTTGCCTCTGGGGTGCTAGGCCCTGCTTATCCCAGTAAGCATCAGGCAGTGCCAAAAGAAGGATTAACCGGAGTGACAAAGCGGTGTCTGGTTCACTGCTTGCCCAAAAGGATGACATGGCATTTTAAGGTGTGAAGGCATCCTTTAGCACGTGAAGGCAATGGAAAACATTGTACAGTTTCCAACGTGATGGCTGCATCAGCCTTATAACGCTTATCGTAGTGTGCAAACACAGAGTGCTGTAGGGCCCCAGGATCTGCTTTAAAGCAGGCGCCATATGCATCCTGTGCAAACTGTGAATGATCTGGCTCAAGTCAACTGGTGAGGCTCAAAAACTGGCCCCTCTTTCGGAGCACTGAAAAATGGTTCTTACATCCTTTAACTGCTGGCTTACCCATGACCCACTCTGCATAACAGCATAGTGCTTGAGCATAGCCTTTGGAAATTGTGTGTTATACATTTCTCTGGCTTACCCATGACCCACCCTGCATAGCAGCATTGTGTTTGGAGATCATAACGTCAGGCTTCATCTGCCCACTTAACCATGAGGACAGGGAGGCCCATCCAGCGTAGCAAAGGAAGGTGCCACTGTTTCATTCCGTTGCATCGTGAGATGCACTAGATGGAGTGTTACAAAAAATGACACAAAAAAGTACAATCCATGTACCAACTTACCCTTGAGGACAGGGAGGCCCATCCAGCGTAGCAAAGGAAAGTACCGCTGTTTCATTCCGTTGCATCGTGAGATGCACTAGGATGAGTGTCACGCAAAATAACAAAAAAAAGTACAATCCATATACCAACTCACCCATGAGGATAGGGAGGCCCATCCAGCATAGCAAAGGAAGGTACCGCTGCGCCTGACAGCAGCAAACAGGGTGAGAGAGGGAACACGGGCAAGGGCTGGGCTGCTGGGTCCATAACAGAGGCCAAACACAGCATACGTAAGGAACACGCCGGTGCGAAGACAGAGCGCCTGCGGGAGCCACACAGCCAAATTGGTACGTAAGCGTGCATCTCACAGTAATTTTAGAGACATCACTTTATGTGTGACAGAGGCCCAACACAGTGTACAGGAAGGTCAGCCCGGTGCGAAGACAGAGCACCCAAGTGAGGCACATAGCCACATTGACATGTGGGCACGCTTCTTTGTTGAAATTTGGACTGTGAAGCAACAGTTGGATCCAATACTTCAAGCTTAACAAAGTGACAACGGCAATCCCATGGCGACGACAATTCCTAATTATAGTGAAGTTCAAGCACAGATCTTTAGTGCAATAAGGAGCTAATGTAAAAAATGCGAGCTGGAAACAGAGCCAGGGTTAGTTGCAAGTCCAGACTTAAGGCTTTACCTGCTCTACTTTGCTGCGATGTTCCGCCCCACAACTCAGAATCTTACATGGAAACTACTAGGCCTTGAAGGTATCTTTTTTGTATGGAGATACTACGGCTACAGAGATACAAATAAAGTGAGAGCTATTACTGTACGTCTCAATGTAAGACATATGCACTTTTGCTTTGCGTGAGCGTAGGAGGTGCTTCATCCATTGTACCAATGACATCCTCTCTTATGATTGTAGTACTTGTCTCTGTGTTGCCCTGCGCATTTAAACTGCATAGGTTATCCGCAATTTCCATAAGCGGCTCATATTGCTAGCATACTAAGGGTGTACTTGTGTGCACAGACGTGCCTGCGTGTGTGCATGCGTACGTGCGAGCCTTTGTTGAAGGGGAGAGCTTAGTCCCCATACCTTTGATGTAAATCAGGTATTACAGCCTCTAGTAATCAGTGCACATAACTCAGGGATCTGAGCCCAGGGCATCACTTTCAGAGTGCAGCAGGTTCTGACTAAGCCACTAACCTGAGGTGAATCTGCTCACACAGAAACCCCTCCCCTTCTCTTCACTACATGTATCTCCTGATTGTCTAAGACATGCTGCTTGCTTGAACATGCATTTTTTAAAGCAAGTTGTAACATGTCCCTGCAAGAACCTGAGGCCTTTTGCCTCTCACATGCATACAGCATAGAACCTTTGTAGCAGAACCTTTCTATTTATGCTCACCAGGTAACCAATTCCCTCATTACTATCTTGAGCACCGGGTGCCATCCCCAAATCCAAGCCCCGGGCAAGACTAGGCTTTGCGCTTACTACTAGGCTCGCAACCCATCTTTTACATCAATAATAACATGGTGCTCCTGATTTTCTCTCAGATGACAAAATCGATGGGGTCAAAAGCAAGGGCCCAATTTCTCACCTGCCAACACCAGTGTCGGTTTGCGCTCCACACCCTGCACGGAAAGCAGCAACATAGACAATAAGCACCCACACACATACTAAGGGGCTTCAAGAAACGCTGACAGCACCCACTTGCAGCAAAGCACACAGAGATGTAAGGCGTGTGTTGCTGTTACTGTGAGGTACGCTGGCAACACAGACTTGCAGTATACACACAGTGATTATTTGATGCACATTGCGGTGCTGTCAGAGATGTTCATAGTGCGCACTTGCACTTCAACGCATAATGAATATCAACACATTGTTTGTGCGAAAACACTGACTGCGCAAAAAGGCAAACCCACACAATACATAAAAATGTGGAAACTTACGACATGACTTAAACGCTTGTAGTGTACATACATTCACTTATAAAAGTCCACAACCACATATGGGGGGAATTATTAAGACTTATTGCAACAGGCTTAAACAAGCTTTACGCAGACATTTGCTGCTGAGGGACATGCAATCATTGGTTCTTGTGGTTTAATGAACGCTGTACTTCTTGTAACAAGCCAATTTGTACTGTTGATTTCAAAGCTGGTAGGATTGATGTAGTCTTGGTCCTGTAAGCCTTCTCTACAACATGCAAGTTACAGAATTAAAAGGAGCTGGGTAGCTGCAAAAAGAAATGTCGTATTAGAATGGGGGCAGCTGCTTTGGCCATTTGCAACTGGACCGTTCAGCTCTGGACAGTGCATGTAAATCCCAATGCAAGCTGCAACCCCTCCCTTTTTGTATTGTGCACTAGAGCACAAGCATAACAGCCAATGTTTGCTCACCTTGGCATAGCAGTCATGAGCACCAGTGCAAGCTGCCACCAGTCCCCTTTTGTACAGTACAAAACTAAGACAAAAGTACAAATTGTACTGTGCACTGCAGTACAAGCATTACTGCCAGTGTTTGTTCACCTTGGCATAGCAGTCATGAGCACCAGCGCCACCAGACTGGCAGCTAGGTAGTAGGCACGTGGGTAGTCGCCAGTAGACGCGTCAACCTGGTGTGTGTGTGTGTGTGTGTGTGTGTGTGTGTGTGTGTGTGTGCGCACGTGCAACTGCGCTTTGCTTTCAGGTTAAGCTGCTAGGCTAGCACACACAAGCCCCCCACTCACCCCCTATCTGTTGCAAAAAAATCTGTTGCAGCACTTTTGCATTCACATGGGGGCAGGTAATACGAGCAGTTGTTAAAAAATCCAGACAATGCATCACAAGCACCCTCTAACAGGGCACTCTACTAGAAAGCATGGTATAAGGCCCCAACCTTTACCCCAACTTATGCCGCAAGCACGGAAGTCTGTAAGAGGCGGAATGCTGACAGCTAGAAGGCTAGAGTGGCATGGAAGAGAGCAGAGCCAGGGGTATGCAGTACCAGCAAGCTAACTTCAACCGTTGCAGGTGGCGTTCACTCACCCATGGGTTGATGAATGTGAGGCTGCGCATGAGGTGCCAGCTGCGCCCCCACAGGTTAGAGCAGGGGCAGGTGGACAGGACAGGGTGGCTGAGCAGGGCGGGGTGGAGGTGGGGGGCTGCTGCCACAGCATCATCATCACAGCCTGAGGCAACCCACGCTGTGCGCAGGCTCAGGTTCCAGCTGTGCGTGGAGGAGGAGGGGTGAGGGTGTGATGCAGGTGCAATGCCAGCTGCAGGAATGTGCAGTTTTCAGCATGCTCAACAAAGAGCCTCCTTGTTGGTTGTCTGCAACAACATAATTGAGTCTGTTTTGCATTACAAGCATCAAAGTGCACGCCAAATGAAGGTTTGAAGCGCTATAGCCTGGGTCTGTGGTACACTGTCGAGAGCATGCAGCTGCATGGAGCCGCCAAATGAAAGGACAGAGCAAAACCGTCCTTGTCTTTCATTCACATCCACATACTGCTTACCCAAAGAAGATCAGCTCGAGCAGGTACATGAGCGCCCTGTACCTCCTTTCCCTCTCCGCCACAAAAGCGTAGAAGCCATGTCTCTGATCATCAGGCGGCAGGTTGGAACGATGAACCATGGACCCATGGACCTCCTTGCCCTCAGCCATTTTCAGCCTGCCCTGCATGCACGGGGTGAACAGGCAAGAGGGGGGAGCAGTGGGCTTCCTGGAGCTGGAGAGATCAATCCCCAGTGGAGCTGCATGCAGCCTGCAGCTGTGTCAGGGCCCCGCTGTTCCTGCCCAAACATCACATCAAGCTGGGCATATTGAACGAGAAGGGAAAGGGTGTAGGCGAGGACAGGGGCAGGCATCCGTGCGAGGAGGAGAGGGGGCGCACCTGGGACCAGGGGGTTGAAAGCGGTTCTGGGGTGGTCGAAGCAAATATTTGAAGTGAATCACATGCTCGCTGTTCAAGAAGGGAATTGCAATCAAACCCTAGTATGGAAATCCTAGCATCCGCAGAGTCCAAACACACAGGCTTTTGGTTTCCTTTCAAAATTCACCCACTCCTGATCGTTCGCCCTGGCAAGAGCGCTCTTGTTGAAATGGAGAGGCTCCCATCACGCGATTGGCAGTAAGGGTGCTTTTTATTAATTAGGAGGTGAACAGGTGGTTCACACATGTGGACATCTCTCAAGATAGGGATCAGAACATGCTTGCTCTCAGGGCGCGGCGTCTGCGCCCGCTCCATACAAACCAAATTATTTTTAAACCCCTTACAAACATTTTATATTATAAATGAAATACGGCTCAGGATGCTTTTTCCTAAAGGAAGCACAAGAAAATTTAATGTATTATATCATAGTATTCAATGCATTGTACGATGGTACGCAATGTGAGATGCATATGTAACTCAAGTTATATGTGTGTGCACAAGGAACATGGATGGGTTTAATCACCAGTAAGCATTTCTTGCTTTACTTCTTGGTTTAATTGGTCTTTCCGGCTTTTCCTTCGCCCCTTGCCAGTATGTTGGTCCGTAACGAAGTCGCTACTTTGTCTGGGTATTTTGAACTATCTTGTGTAACAACATCAGATCAAGAAATTGGTCTTTAATTGCAGGCGTCTTGTGCCTTAGTTCAGCTGACCTTGCAGCTGCCCTTGTAGGCAGGTACAACCGTGTACACCGCACTATGATAGTAGCCTTAACTTCACAACCGATTGTATTCAGATCAGGTCAGGTATATTGCATGAGCCTCATGCAACTAGTGTGTAGCAGCTGATAAAAAAACATTTAAGGCATCTACCAATAATCTCCCAAGAGATGCATATAATTTCCCTTATTTGAAACTGACTTCCATCAAGAAACCAGAAAACAACATGAGATTGATATCGTTTCTTTATTTGAAAGATTATCAGACATATAGAGCGATAATTGGAGGCCAGGGAAAAAATCCAGGATGAAGATGGCAACCTGTAGATTCATTAGTACAAGGCGCGAGGATGTCTCTATGCACAGCTTTAAATCTAAGTTCATCCTTCTTGCTGACCCCCTAAAAGTCAGAGCTTAGCATCTCACATGCTGCTGAGCTGCTGGCCATAATCACGTTAATCAGTCATCAATCATGCAGATCAGATGGTAAGCGCATGAATTGACTGCACCAGCAGCCCCACCAGGTTGATTAGGATCACTGGCCTTAGGAGTCAAGGGTAAGCAGATGGTTTGCAAATCAATTGACTGCTCTAGCAGCTGAAAGTTTAAGAAGAGAAGTAATCACTGGCATATTGTAATCTACAGACTTAAGGTACTATACGTCATGGTTTACGCAAAGGGCAGGAAAGGGCATGAGCATGGTTGCAAATTCTTTGCAGGCGGCTGCACCATGCAAATCACACCTCACCAGGAATCTCATGAGGGTATTTGGTTGCAGGCGTCCTCTGCTTCAGCGAAGCTGCCCTTGTAGGCAGATACAGCTATGTAACCTTTAGTGTAACCTAATAAGGGGGTTTGTCTGAAGGAAATGAAGGGGCTGAACACTAGAGCGCATTATTGTACGCAATGCAGCATGCCGTATTTTGCACACTATAAGGTATGACGCACTTGGAGCCTGAACGGTATGACACACCCGGGGCCTGAAGAATTAACGATATGCCTGCCAGGCCCCCCTCAGTCAGTGAGTGGGGCTTGGCTTATTCAGATTTACCTCGCTGCTCTACAGACATCAACAGCTGCTGACAAACAGGCATCAGTCAATGATACCTTG
>QAXF01006007.1:33644-49828 GCA_004335645.1 Dunaliella sp. WIN1
ATACACACACACACACACACACACACACACACACACACGCACACACCTGGGCAGTGACCTCTGCCCGCCTGGCCTTGAGCTGCTCCTGCAGCGCCTCCAGCTTGCTGCGATCCTTGGCCACGGCCTCCTGGGCAGCTGCCAGCTCCTTTTCGCGCTTGGCTTGGGCTTCCTATACACCACAAGTGTGGGGAAAATGTGCCGAGTGTGTGGCGCTCCCAACGCTGCTCGCCATGCTCCTTGAAGTTCAATTCGGTCTTCCATCAGAATGGAGATGTGTATTAGGCAGCAGAAGGAGCAAAGGGCAGCTCAAACGCACACGGAAGCAGGACATGCAAGCCTGGTTGGTACAGACAGATGTGAATAGCAGGATCTGCAAAAGCATAGTTGAATGCCAAGAGGCAAGGAACAAAAAGACCTGCTTCAAAAACGGTCCTGTGCCACCACCCTTACCTCTACGCCTGCTGCGGCTTTCAGTTTATCCTGAGCCTCTGCAACCTGCTTAGCCAAAGCTGCTTGCTCCTCCTTCGCCTGTGCGCGCAGCATAAAAGGAAGGAAGGTCTAAGCAAGCAAAGGAGGGTCGAGCATGACAAATGTGATTCAATGTACATCAAGCAGCCAGTGGAGTAGGCAAGAAGCAAAGAAGGCAAAATGCTTGCATGTCAAGTGCACTTGCAGCAACGCAACGCGTCTGAGAAGCAGCTCCTCAGTGAGGCAACTAGCTTGACCCTGGGAGGCCCAACTTTGCTTGTGAAAATGCAGCATACCTAGCCAGATTAAACATCCACACAGAGCAAGAAGTGTTACCTTGCTTTCTTGCTCGGCAATCTCTGCAGATTTCGCCTCTGCTTCCTTGAGCAAGGTCGAGGCTGCTGCCGTCTGTTGCTTGAACTCTTTCTCGCGCCGAGCAAAGTCCTTGTCCTGTACACACAGGAGCAGGGAGCGAGCAGTCAACACAGCTTCCCTGCTTGAATGTACAATGTTCTCGAGGTGTGGAGTAGCTCCGTTGCTCTGCATTACATTTGAAGTTGGCATTCGCTTACAACCCTACATAGCCTACGGCGCTATGCAGCACTCTGGAAGACCCTTGTGTAGCGCTGTTCACCAATCTTAGGGAGCACCATGAAGAGAAAGCACAATGATTTGGAGTGCTATACGGCGCTTTATGGTGCCGAAATTTTACTATGTAGCACTATTTGCCAATTTCTTCATGCATGCACATTGGAGGCAGCTTCACTAGTGCTTCATTGCCTGCTCCAAACAAGCTCATCGCTTATGCTTTTGAAAAGGGTGACTAACAAGCTCTGAAAAGGTAATCAACAAGCTCTGAAAGGGTGACTCACTACTCTGCGGCCCTTGGACACGTTTGCATTCGCGCTGTCCCATCTCCTTGACGCACCTGGGCATTGAGCTCAGCTCGTCTGGACTTCAGCTGCTCCTGCAGCCCCTCTACGTGTGTGCGCTCCTTATCCAGGGCGCTTTGCTTTGTGTCCAGCTCCTTAACTCGTCGGCTCACAGTCTCCTGTGATACAGCAGTTGGGTGTGCCCCACATGCTCCCTCCACTCTTCCTCTGTCATGTGAAACCTGCCACACATGCTTTCTCAACTGCTATAAGTGAAGTGCTTAGTCCCACGTATCCAACAGCATCAGCCATCAAGGACAGCTGCCTAGGGCACCCAGCTGTGAAGCCTTAAGCAGCACAGCACAACCAATTATCAACCATATGACCTACAATGCAAGGCATAGTAGCAGGCACAACTTGCACCATTATTGCTATTGCAGCAGCAAGTGCAGCAAAGCACGTGTCCAAGGGTGCAGCCACCTCACGCTCCTATTGCCTAGCAGCAGCCCACCTTAAGTCCACCAACAACTTAACAAAGAAAACGATGGAGCAACAATCACATTGGAACAACACTGTCCGTTGACAATCAATGGTTGACAATGGAACAACAGTAATTAAGGTGCAGTCACCCCCCATAACACACACCTGTTCAGCAGCAAACGCAGCGTCACGCGCATTGGCAGCCTCTATGCGCGTAGCCACATCACGCTGCTGCTGCGCCAGGGCGGCCTCTTTGCTTTGCAGCTCTGCCATACTGGCCTCAGCTTTGGCCTCTCTGTCCATCAGCTTGCACTTGTCCTCACGGAACACGCGCTGCTCCTCTGCGGTTAGAAACATGATCAATAGAGGAATATTGTCGCATATGTCCAATATTACTGATCATTTATGATGTAAACTATAAAGGGAGGTCTAGCAACAGAAGCTGTTGACCATCAGCGTGAACTCATTATTGCACTTTGCACACATAGTGTGCAGCCAGAAAGGCTAAGCAATTGCAAAAGTTATCTCGTGCTCGCTGCCGGCTTGGGCTGCCCGTATGTGCAAACTGCTCCTCAACAACAAGATGGCATGACCTCAACAACATGGCAACTGACACCAATCACAGTTGACACATCGCTCTGGACATGCTGGCATGCCTCCTCTTCTCTGCGCTGGGGTTGTGAGAAATGTTGAGTGAGACGTAATGTGCGATTTACTCAGCATGGGCTTAAGGCACACTGTTTCTACGCACGATTCTCCACTTGTCCCTTCATACGTGCCCTGGTGTCACACATTGCAGTCCTAGCCGTTGGGCTCTTCTTGGCAAGGACCCCCATTAGAGGTATAGATTGGGGGGCAGGCCTTAGGCTTGCCTCTGCGACCCCCTCTGTGCTAGCGCTTTAACCCCATACCTGCCAGGTGCTTCTCCTGGGCCTCAAGCAGCAGGCGGTGATTGGCAGCCTCCTCTTGAGCCCTGTGGTGCGTACAGGGAGTGCAAGAAGGTAGGTTGCGCTTGCAACAATTGACAGCACTGACACAGACGGCCGATGCAGTTGATCACGCTCTGGCTTTCTGCAGAGCTGGCACCTTCAAGCGTCTCTGGTGACATGAATGGGCAGTGACCTGTCAGCGCTGTGCAAATTGCTACATCTCTGGCAATATTCAGTAGGAGCGGCATATCACAGAAATTCAGGTACACATTTACCTTGTGACCTGGATGTGCGCAGCCTCCAGCTCCTGCTGCAGCGACTGGATGGTGGCTGCATGCTGAATGGACTGCTCTACGATCTTGTTGTGCTCAGCCTGTTGCGGACAAGGGACAATTGTGCATGTCACAAGCAGGTGGCCATGTACGGCAAGCTAGACGCATCAAGCAGCCTGCTACAATGGAGAATGCAATGGCACTGGCAATGACTGACAACACACCTGCATCTGCTGCATCTGCCGCCTGGCATTCTCAGCCTCAGAGACAGCTGCCTGCACTTGGGCAGCCTGGCGCTCCCTGGGTTTTGAGTACGCAAGCACCAGAGTGTGGTCAAAGCATGGAGAGACGTGCGTGCTTGCATAGGCTGCACACTTGCTGCACACTGAAAGAACTTGATTCAAGTGGTGCCTTCTGCTTGAACAGGTTGCAGCTGCATGAGCACACCTCACCTTTCATACTGCTGATCAAAGCACTGCACTTTCCAGCTCATGACCTCCTTCTCGTACTTCTCGCGCATCTGCCTGAGCTCAGCCTCCTGGTGCGCATGCACCTGGTCTGCACGCTCTGTCTCATCCTCAATGGCCTGCATGTCAATGCATGCATAAAGAAACAGAGGTGGATGGGTTGATGGTGCTCGCGCGTGCAGGAAGATGCAAGCCTGACTTTACACACTCACCTGTAAGAACTTGACATACTTCTCCACTTCATCTTTCCAGAAGGCTACCTGCAGGAAAATGAGGGGTAGGGGCGGAGGCATGTTCGAGACAGCTGCCTGCAACTGATGTGCACGGCACAGCTTCTCTGACCCACCGGCAAATATCCGCGAACACACACCTGCTCCCTCAAGTCCGCAATCTCCTTCTGGTCAGCAGCGTCTTTCGAGGTCGGCAGCACAGGCTGAAACACGCCTTGCGCCCGGAGCCTGCAGTTAGGTCATCAGTTGGATCAGGCAGAACAGCTCTGGAGGAGTCACACAGATACACACAGCACATATACAGCACATACCTGTCTGTGACAGAGGCTTTCCCTGTGCTGTACATGGGTTCAGCCTTGGTTTTGGTACCAGACCTACCCTACCAACATCTGTAAACACTTAATACTGCTTCTACAGAACTGTGGAAGCAAAAACACCTGTACTTAATGGGCCTGTGCCCTTCTATAACTAAAATGTCAGTTAAAATATAGAACAGTGACACATATCAGTGAGCCATAGGTTTTGAAGGCCAGCCACACTCATCTTGCTTGCAGCATTCAAGTCCTACTCAAAGACTTCGTTCTCCCAAGCCTTTCTTGGCATGCAAGCGCTTCACAGCACCCAGCCCAGGCTCCAAAGCAGTCTGCAGCGCCCAAGGAGGACCAGAAGGCGTGCTGGAAGTTTTGCGCAAGCAGGAGGTGCTCTTGAACTTGAGACCACACCAGCCCCTTTCCAGCGACAAGAGGAACGGGGCATCACCTTCATGCTTGACTCTCACACGTTTTACCGTCCAGAGTCAGGGCTCTCCAGGTGATAGTGACTGGTTTCTGCGATGAAAGATTGTGCAACAGCATAGGGCATGCATCACCCACTGCTCTTGCTGTACGAACTCCTATACAGCATACGCAGCATGCAAGTTTCTGTGCTCTCTCTCTCTCTCTCTCTCTCTCTCTCTCTCTCTCTCTTTTCCCTGACATGTAAGGTCGCCAAGCTTGCGCGCAAGGATGAACTTTCAATTTAAAACCAATTGAAACTACTTGCGCAGGGACTTGGCCACACTGGCGGCAGCTGTGCACAAACAAAGGACACAGAGTCTGCGGGTTCTAGACTTGATGGTAAGTGTCCATGACAGCGCACACTACCAGGAAGACGCTTGCACCTCATCTGATTCTGAAGTGTCCAGTTCGAACTGGCAGCAATGAACTTAAGTAATAGAAAGGGCTATGTCAGGCCCGGATCAAGTGCTTAGCAACTGTCCCTAACATCAGCCTACTTGTAAATTAAACGAATTTCCCTATAAGTCTTGCATGACTCTGTTTAAATGATACAGTATAACAGTTGCATAGTATAGTAATAATACACCCTAGCTGCCCTGCGTAAGGGGCATTCTACTTACGACTTGGGCACCGACCGGTGTAATTTGGTCATCCATGCAAAGAAAGAGGCTCTGTTTTTCAGAACAGAGCAGAGATCTTTTTAATCCCTTTGTTTTCTTGCCCATCTTTGACACTGCAGCAATATGTCATCAATAGGTAGGAGCACTGTACGCAGCTTGCTTCAAAAGTTTCAGCTGATTCATCGCAAGCTTAACTTGAAAGTAGGTGTGTCATAAAATGGTGTGCTAAATGGTTCCATGCTTATTTTGCTTGCTTCAATGATGTAGTCATTGTGCCGTGCTATCCCTGGACTAATCAGGAAGTCTGGCTCATCACAAAATACGCGCAGGCAGGCAGCGGAATCAGGAGTGCTCGATACCTTAAGCAAGCAGGGGCCGAAGAAGTGTGGTGCAATGACCTGAACCCCAGAGTGCAAGGCACCCAAATCGCTAACCTGCTATGTCCAGATCTGGCAGAGGGTAAGACTCATGGCACACGCTGCCCTGCAAGTCATACTCCTTATCGCCCTCTAGATGTTGCATACTTCCTGGCAGCCACAGGAGCTCGATGTCTGTTCATATCCAGAAAGCATACTTGAGAGTGGTAGTGTTCTGGTAGCAGTCTGTCCGTATGCATTCATAGTAGTGCTTGCTCATTGCCTGTCAACCTGCAAGATGACACGTTACCCCCTCTTCCCCTACTTCAGGCAGCAACTGGCAAGAGGATGTGAAGGCCCTGGTGTCTGAAGCAATCACGGCGGAGCCCCACGGGTTGCGCAAGTGTGTGCTGCATTGGGGAAAGGACACTGGCGAGGTGGTTCATATCTCCCAGATGGATGCAACGAGGATCCTTGCCAGCTGCTTCCTCAATGAGGACTACTTTGACGTCATAGACATCGACAGCTTTGGCAGGTGCTGCTTCCCCTTGCGTTTGAGGATGCTTGCCTTTGACCACTTAAACGTCATAGACATCGGCAGCATTGTAATTTGCGTCTTCCCCTTACGCTTGAGGATGCTTGCCTTCGACCACTTTTTTGTCGTATACATCGACAGCTTTGTCATGTGCTGCTTCCCCTTGCGCTTGAGGACGCACTGCCTCCTTGCCTTGCCTGCCTTCCTGCTGTACCTGGTTGCCTGATTTCGGGTGCCTGGACCTTAGTGCCTGGACCTTAGTGCAGAGCAAGGGCGAGCACTCTTGGTGCAGCACCTTGCCCGCTTTACTCTATCTCTCTTCTTGCTGTACAGCATGCGAACAAATCATGAAGTAACCTAATCTCCTCTGATCACCACCCCTGCAGTGACAGCAGGTTCATTGGGTCTGCTCTGGATGCTGTAAAGCACAATGGCTTGGTCTACCTCACATCTACAGGTCAGCCTTGCTTGCTAACTTTGCTTCTCCACCAGTTAGTTGACGCATATGTAGTTTAGATACAACATGGTTACTCTGTAACATAGCTTTCACTGTATGAATCATGTGTGTTGTGTCCTCCACACAGGAAAGGGTTAAGGGCTTTAACAAAGTGTATGAGTTACATCACATCATAAATTCCGTACATTGCTGTCATACCAGAAGGTGCAGTGTACAGTGTGATAATGCCAGTACCATTAATAAGCTTCTAGCCTTGAAATTATGGCACTTCTTACACAAAGAATAGGACTTCAAGGTTTAGTACACTGCGTCAACGGAGCAATCATAAGGACTTTGCTGCAGTTGGAATTGACAGGGCAAGTTCTGCTGCATTGTTGAGCTCATAAATGATGCAAAGATGAGCAGTACAAGCCATCTATCTCTTCCACTTGGCTTCCCAGACGGATTTGGGAGCGGTGGCAGGCGTCCCATGAGGAGCATGGCAGCTTATGGCGCATTCGTGCGCGCTGGCTTACCGTCGTCAAACGAACAGGTGAGCCGCACTGTGATATCGCATGCCATCAAGCTTTCCTAGATCAGTAAAAAGATAGCCTGCAACCGGGAGCCCTAAGAGCGCAATTTGTATATTTCAAATTATGCAGCAAACAGCGACATGCCCAGCGCTCGAGGACAACTGCAGTCCCCACCACATTATGTTGTCCTTGTGGTGCCTGACTAGGGCTGTCAAGTGATAACTGTGAGTTGTTCCTTTTTTTTGCAGGGCTCTGCCTGCTTTGGTAGCAAGTAGGGGCTGGCTCCTATCAGGCGCATTTGCCTGACCTCATATTGTTGCAATTCAAAATTGAGCAGTAGCTGTTGCTTCGCTGAAGTGCTTGCATGTCTCAAGCAAGCTCTTTATTACCAACGCTCTGTGGCTGCTGGCTTGATAGTTGAAGCAATGGGATGCAGCTGTAAAAAGCACTCCTACAGGACACAGCTTTCAAATATTTCTTGCAGGGTTTGCGGATGTTGATTGGAGCTGCTGTGAGAGAAGGAGCTGTAAGAGGACTGCGTGTCACACCGGTGTTCTCTCTGTACTCCTACGTAAGTAGTCCACCCTGATTCCATACTGTACTCTGACGTTGCACGCGTACCATGCACAGCAATAGGATGGTTTAAGCGTAGAGGCAGCGCCACCCCTACCTGGGAACCCAACATCGTGTATTTACTTTTGGTACCTCTGAAGTACTGGATACAAGGCAGGCAGCTCAGGTTTCTTACCGGCAGGCAATGCATGTAGAGCAAGTAGTGCCCAAAGCGAGGCTTACAGCACTCTGGCTTGAACAAAAACGTTCTCTTGTAACAATAAGATTGTCTCAGACACCTCTCCCAATGTCTATCTCACTTGCAGCATGGGCCTGTCTTCCGCACCATGCTGCGGGTGACGAAGAGCACCCAATGGCCTTACGAAGACTATGGCTTCATCGGTTACTGCCATGTGCATGGCCAGACGAGTAAAGTCCCATGGAAGGATCTGTCAGGCGCAGTGTGTACGTGAGTGTATCGAACCTGTGCTAGCGAGCGTGTGCAAGAGCCATCCACTTTAAGTCATCCCCCAAACCAGGCTGCTGAAATGAGCAGCAAGCTGCCTTGATAGTTGATGAACAGCTATAAGGGGGCATGCTGTAGATTTGTGTGATAAGTAGCCTCAAGGCAGCGCGCTTAGGCAGCTGGTCTGAACATGCTGCGCCAACGTCATCACTTCTCTGATGTTTGACCACAGGTGCTGTGGTCTCAGCAGGAAAGGAAAGCCGCTGAGCCTCAGCGGCCCGATTTGGACAGGTGGGTCTGGACGGGGAGACTGAATGAAGTGGCATTGGCGGAAGTAGTCTGGCAGAAGCACGCACTTGCACCCAACAAGTACCACTCGTGCTGCGCACTAGCGGTAAGGAACGCTGTACGTTGTCTGTGTAGTCACGTGCTTACTGTTGGATGCCCTCAATCATTCTACCGGAATGGTTGCATTCAATGCAAGGCTGCAGCAAACATGCGCTGACCTTCAGCTGTGTGGTTTTGGCTGTGGTCAATTAGCGTCATCTCATCCTGAAGAGCTATGTCGCGCTACGTGATCTGGCAGAGTATGTAATGCAGCGCAGCCTCTCCTATGTAACGGGTTGTGCCTGAGCTTGACCCTTCTATGCTCACAACTCACCCTTTCATTACTTTTGTGAGTCTACCCTGCTTGTCCATAACACCCTTACCACTTGACTCTGGCCACAGGCCCCTTGCATGATAACAAGGAGCTCTTCTTACTGTGACACTCTCACCCTGCTTCACCGTAATCCCCTTGCTTCCCAACTCCTGCCGCAGGCCCCCTGCACAACCGGCAAGAGCTTCAAAGCATTGCAGATGAAGCTGCTGCTAGGGGGTAAGGCCACAATGTGCTGAGTACCTGCCATTTTGTTTTATGGATGCCGTCTGCACTTTGATTGGAGGTCTTGGCAGAGAATTTTGCAAAATTACATTGCATGCAATCTGTCAGTTGTTTGGCTGGGGCAGACAAAGGTGTGCATCACACATCACCCTTACGCAGGTGGCAGGGATATAGCTTTGGGGATGAGAGCAAGGCACGTGAGTTGAGGAGCAAGAAGAATGGGGTCTCGAAGCTTGAGGACCTACTTGAGGTATGAAACAGGAGGTGCTGGATGTTATTGCTTGCTGCAGGACACAAGCGGTTGAAAGTTGTCTTGTCGCGTTGCATATTCAAGAGAAAGCTTCTTGGCTGTTGCCAACTTGCCTTGCTTTTGCTTCCAATTCAGGTATTGCTGGGTGAGGCGGCTGAGAGCCTCAGACCAGGTTTCATCAACCTGGAGCATCTTGGTAGGTCCTGGTAGCGACGCAAGCATGGAAGAAGCAACTGACCCAAATTCCTCATTCAAATACTGGCTGCGAAGGCGAGCGCATGTACGAATGCATCACCTTATTTGATTCAATTTTCTTGTTGCTGCCTCTTCAGGGAAGCATCTGATGAGCTATCCTCCGCGCAAAGCGCTGATTGCTGCCCTCCAAGCCAGGGGTTTCTCTGCATCCAGGTGTGTGCAGGAATGCAGCAAGCTACGACCATGCACATCACCAGTTGCTGTAACACCTTGCCAGAGATGTGTGACATACGTGACACTGTGTTTGTTGCAAAGCTTAAGGATTGAGACATGTGCCTGGACCCACAAGGCATGCAAACAAGCTCTAGAAGCTCCAGGAGGGGGTCAGTTGAGGCCAAGAAAGCGCTAACGTTGCGTGCTCCTAGCGCATGTGCGCCAAAAGGTTCAATCTACAGACAGCACCTATACAAAAGAAGCTTGAGCTGGGCAGCTCCACATGCTTTATTGGCCGTGGCGTACACCCTGACTCTCACAGCCACACCTCCACGTCTGACCTTTCTTTGGTCCCATCCATTTGCTTTATTGTGCTGTGTTGTGTTGTGTCATGCTGTGTCCTACTGGCAGATACGTATAAAAGCAAACAATTGGGTTGAAAAAAGCAATTGGTTGGTTAGATGCGGACTTCTAGTCAAGTCCTTTATGAAGTGTCAGTGCTCAGTGACCAGAGGGGTGACCTGAGTCATCTAATTCTCATGAAATGCAGTTGTTCTACTATGATACTATCTGTAATAGTTGGCATGGTCGGGGTGAGTTTGAGGCGCAGGAAAGAGCACGTCCAGCGATTTGAGCTCGTTGGCCCCCTCTGAGATGTTTCATGCCTAAAAGTTGCAGCAGTGATATGGTGTGAGGATAGCTATGCATGCACATGCTGCTCTGCACGAGCCTAACATCTCTCATCTCTCCCTCATGTTTGCTTGCTCCAGGTGCCACTTACAAACAAAGGCCTTCAGAACTTCGGCCACCCTGCAAGAGATCGTCTTAACTTGCCTAGATCTAGGAATTGAGCCTCGGTCTACTTCTGATATCTGCAAATCTTTAGGACTTTAGATCAAGCAAATTTAAGCATGATTGCTGTCTCAGGCTTAGCGGCAGGATTTTAGACTGTTGCCTGAGGTGTATGCTTCAAAAGACCTCGCAAAGGCGGACCAATACCTGCTTTGCAGAGCTTAGCTTCGACTAGCCATTGCTTTTTAAAGACTAAGTATGACTCTGCTTGTCACTTAAATCAGACAGCTGCTAGGGACTGGTCGTCACAAAGGTGGCACCTTCTCGTCTGGGTGTGGTGACATGTAACCGTTTGTGTCACAAGTGAACGTTCATCTCATGCGATAGACCAGGATCTATTATATAAAAACAATGAGCTCTGTGTTACAAAGAAATATATGAATAGGATGGCTCTTGTTCATGTGTAAGCACAGTAAACACATCAAATTGCACTCGCATATAGCCCATTTATAACGCTCAGTTTCACGAGCCTCATCAATGATTCAGCCCTTTCCACAACCATGCTGCCTGTGACATCACTATCAGCGGAGTCTTTCCAGCTCTTTTTTTGCTGTAGCTGCCATGATGGACCTCTGACTATGAGCGGAAGGAAGGCAGCAAAAAAGACAATTCACCTCTATCTCTGACGACAGACTGAGGCTGTGCACTGTGAAACTTGTTTATCCTTACTTTCTTGAAGCGAGCTGCAAAAATGACCTCACATCGAGTGCAGTGGGCACTTCGCATGGCGCTTTGGGGTACATTGCTTGTTTGCAAGATGCGCTCACATGTAAAAAACACATCATACAAAATAAATTTTTAAAAATCACTACGTTCCGTAATTTGGCTTAGAATTAGCGGATCCACCGCACGATGCAAGGCTCTGAGGCCCCGATTTTCAATGCCGAGGCACTGATAAGCGCGGTCAAAGCTAGTATCAGCTACCCTGCACCAGGAGCGCCTGAAATGCTGGTACGGCTATAACCGATGTGTGTTAACGTCTGACCAGCTGTCCTTGCCTAAGCTGTCTCCTCATGTGTTGACCCTGCCTGCACCCCTTCCAGCTTGCCCAGGGCACCCAGCAGAGCAAGGATGTCACGCTCAAGGACCTGCTAAGCGCTGGGCTCATACAGCCGGGAGAGGGTAATGTCACGCTGTCGTACCGTGGTGTCACCTACACAGCCAGCCTGTTGGCCTCTGGGTTGATAGAGTTCCAAGGTGTGCCAAGCATGCAGCTTGAATGCGTGCAAGGTTTTTACCCATGACAGGATCATGCTTGTATAGAATGTAGCACAATGCACAATGTTTGTTCAAGCACCGCCCTGTGCGCTGAGTCATGCCCATGCAGTCAATTCAATAACTTGCATCACCTTGAAGAAGGCATAAGTAAACAGGGAGGTTGCCCTTACTCCAAATTCGGCGTTTACGTGCTGGTAATGCTTCTGCTCTTGTACTTGCGACCCATACATGACGTGTGTTTCTTACACTGCAGGCTCTGCATAATTGCATACATGCACCCATTACACGCTCCCTTCAATTGAAGGGTAGGAAAGGGAAATGTTATAATCACAGACATATGTGAGCTACAGGACAGGACTGTGAACGCTGCAGTGCTGGGGGACTGGCACTGAAGGACCGAACTGCATGTTATTGTTGACCATCCAAACCGCACCTGTTGCTCACGGTTGCGTAGTTACATACTTACCGCAAAGTTGGTCGTGCGTTGCCGCATCTGTCTGTGAAGTGGGTGGTGGCTGGCGGACTCAACACTTGCATACCGCCTCTTCATCTGCTGCAAGCCCCGGTCCTTGGTGGTGAACCTGTGACCGACAGTGTAAGCCTAAAACCTCCTGTGTGACAGGTGCCACCTACGACTCCCCCGACGCTTTTTCTCTGAAAGCCAAGCAGCTGCAGCTGCCAGACAGAGACGCTGACAATGGCTGGAGGAGCGTGCTCGTGGATGGTGTTGCGCTGGAAGACGTGCGCTATGCGTACCTGAAGGGGAAGCGAGGTGCTGCCAAGGTAATATGCGTGCATGTGGCATGTAATAGGGCTTTTGTAAAACACATGCGTTCAGGCTTTGATCATGCACATAGCATACGTCAAGACTAGACTAACTTTCATACCGACACCTTAAGAGTGCTCAAGTAGTGTTCTTACTCTTACCTGCACCGATTATATTCAAACGTGAGAATGAGTGTGTTGTGGCATGAGGGAAGGTATACTTGGTCATCACGAAGGGAACACAGCCTGTAAGATAGAAGGTGCGCCTTCCTCGAGCTTCCTTGATTGCTCTCATGACCATATGAGCGCTTTGTTTCACTGCAAGCCATGCAAAGTTGCCGTTAATACTTCTCACTCTTGTTTGCCCAACTTGATAGCCCGAGCTGCAATTGTGCACGCATGAGCTTGCCTGCTCATCGACTTGCGTAAGAGTAACATACTGCCAAGGATCGCTGCTTCATTGGTTCCAGTACAATTTCAGGATCCTAAGTCCAATTGAGTTGTTACTTAGTGTGAGAGTAATCCATAGCCCATGTGTCTATAAGGCTCTGAAATCTAAATCCTCGAGCACAGATCTGCCGGTGATATCTATTATCCCAAACATATATGCTTGTTGCGCTACCTAAGTTTGCAGAGTAGTTTCTTTCTCTTGCCTCCCCAGATGACTCAATTCTTTACGCATGTCGGCGCTGTAGAAGAGGCGGGCAGCCTCCTACTTAGGTGTCGCTCATTTATGCTTTTCCCTCTGGCTCTTCTGTTGGAAAATTTTGTGGCGTGCCAAGGCAATGGGTGACATGGTATGTGTACAAGCTGATGTGGGGGTGGCTGAAGCCTGGTGACATCAACAAGGTATCAACGGTCCCTTCTTCCGTGCCTCTGGCTGACACCACAGCACAGAGGCCCATCGACACTAAGAACACATGATGGCCATTAGCTTCCAGGTGGTATTAGAGCCGATACCCTTGCACCTGTTCTTGGATGGTGTGGTGTTCGGCACGGCAGCCAAGCGCAAGAGTAACCAGGACATCTCACACCAATAGAACACCTTGCACGCCTGCTTCTGTGCAGCAGGCTGAGACTGAGGACAAGCCCAAAGTGCCAAGTGCTGCTGACGGCAGCGATCTGCCCACCTTGCCTTCTACTCTGGAAGTCCCGCCTGAGTCGTTGGAGGAAGCGGCAGCGCCGGATGGAGGGGCTGATGCTGGGGCAGGAGATGCAGCACAGCAAAATTGGTGTGTGTGTGTGTGTGTGTGTGTGTGTGTGTGTGTGTGTGTCTTTGCGCGCACAAGCGTGCATGTGTGTGCGCGCGTGTGTGTGTGTGTGTGTGTGTGTGTGTCTGCGCGCACAAGCGTGCATGTGTGCGTGTGTATGTGTGTGTGTGTGTGTGTGTGTGTGTGTGTGTATGCTCAACCTGGATGCTGCACTTGCACCTCGTGTAAGCACTTGCATGCACTTTTACATGTGTAGGCTTAATCTGGTATGCAAAACGTTCTGGTCTGGTGCGCGCACATGTATGGGAATGAGCGCGCGCACGCGCGCGCACGCGCACACACACGCACGCACACACACACACACACACACACACACACACACACACTTCCTGTACATAAGGGTCCAATGTTCACGCTGCCAAGCCTGGCGCATTGTGCCTGATGAGTTCTGGCCAGACATCGATGCTGCTGGCGACGAGGACTGGTTCTGCAATGTGAGTGGTGCTAGTTTTGCTCTCCTCTGTGCCTTGACCAGCAACACCTGAATGCTGTTAGCATGGTAGGGTACCGCTAGCTCCAGCTTGAACCTACTGGCTTTTGCCGGTCATGTGCCCGTATTGCAAACAAAGATAGCTGTCAACAGCTGAAGCTAACATGTAAGTTGTCTAAAGTGGCCCTGTGCCACAGCGGTAGGCCAGCTTGTGCGACTTGCTGACGAACACAGCGTGGCAAACACTGCGTGAATCAAGTAAGGGGTCTTTGTGAGCCATGAGCGCCACCAAACATTACCGAGAACACATTGCGGGAACACAAGTGGTGCTTGGCCCAACTATGAGCCGTACACGACGCTCATGAATGGCATGTGTGTCATGCCATGCGTTTCATACAGGCCCGGTTGGCTTACTACTATGGAACTCCATTGCAGGGCTTCAATGGTGGAAGCCCGCAAGACCATATATACCGCACAGGGGGTCAAATTCCTTGCAATTTCACGCAATTGACACAACTCTGGCTCATCCCCGATGCTGCTCCATCTCTGTGCAGGAGGCTACATGGGATGTGACACAGTATGAGCCCTTCAGCGCTGCCTGCAAATGATCACCACATGAAGCTTCTCAATCGTGCGGCCAGCCCCTAGGCAGCATTTGCAGCTTGTCGGCTGCAAGCGTCACCTGCACAGACTGGGGCGCTGCTGCATACTGGTGCTTCTGGTGTTTACTGGTCTTTGGTTGGAGGCGTCTAAGCTGCCCCTGTAGGCAGGTACAGCTGTGCAACCTTCACCATACTTTTACTATTGAGAGCAAGGCGCTGCAACCTGACTGTTTGCTGCTACCTATTGTATAATATTAAAAGGCTGCTGTATGTAGGTTGGGCATGCATTGTACTCTAGAGACTTGCTGGCCTCCAGCTTGTTTATGCTGCAGTATTGTCTGCCTAGTAGCCCTGGCAATTACTTTACACGTCACTGTGCCTAATGTTTGGCCGGCTAATTTGGCAATGGTGGCTGTGCACTTTGCTAGCTGGCCAACTATGACGCTGGGTACACTTTTTCACTGCTAGGACTGGGATGTATAATGGAGTTAACGTATGACATTCGCCCTGTATCTTTGACGCGTGCGCGCGCTAGAAGCAGCAAGAGCTTGTTCAGTGTTAGGAACTGGGAAGCGTGTCTTAGTTGACATTGACATGCCCCTTTTAACCTTTCATGCGCACCGCGCACACTATGACCAGCTCAGACCAGCTGCATCTTCAGGATGAGCAATCTCAGCTCCCAACAAAAATTCCGTACACCAAACTAACTTAGCTTGAAGCTGCAGCTTGAGGGTTTCAAAAACAGTTTCCCAAAAGCCACATAACTTGGGTACGTTGGCCTACAAGGGCAGCTCAACTGAAGCAGAAGATGCCTGCAGTTAAACACCAGAAAGAAATTCAAGAAGACTACTAGGTCAGCCACAGCATCATAAACGGAGATGATCTCAGGCAATCAGAAGCAGAAGCAGCAACTCCCGCTGAATCATGAACTCTGCCAGCCAAGATATAACAAACAGATATAGCAACTCCAGCTGAGCTCTGCCAGCCGAAATTATACCAACAGAAACATTGAACACGCTGGGTTGTAGACCACAGCCTTGTGAGGTTTTAGTGCTGCAATAAAAAAATGGAAGGGTAGTCAGGCCTTGTGTAAAAAAAACCCTGTCTTGTGAATGTGTGTAACATGCAACATTTCTTGGAAATTGGTCCTACAAGGATTACAAGAATAAGGATTTCAGTCAAAAAGCACGAGTGCTAGCCTGCTCGTAAAAACCAGCAGATCACGACTTGAAAGGAAGAGAATACTTTTTTGTTTTGTTTTGTTTGTTACAGCTACGGCCCTCGGCAAGGACCTGACAGACAAACTAAGAAAAGAGGGCTCAAGCAGAAAGGCAAGCAAAGGGGGGCTGCTCAAGGGAAAAACCAGAGGGAAAGAGAGACACTCGAGAAAAGGTCAGAAGGAGAGAACGGGAGGTCAAGGCAGGAACGAAGAGGAGCAGCCAGGCAACCAGAAGGCAAGCACCAAGGGAGCAAGGGAACAGAGAACAGAGCAGCTGAGGAACGAAGAGACGGC
>QAXF01006032.1:0-17465 GCA_004335645.1 Dunaliella sp. WIN1
ACACACACACACACACACACACCGTTGCGTTGGGCATTCTTGGCCACTCGAGCATCCAGGTGCAAGCGTTTCACAGCACAAGCTGCAGCCTCTCCCAGCTTCTGCTTTGATACACCAATGTACGAGGTGCCGTTGGGGCTCACAAAACCACCAGCATCAGCAAAGTGGGCCTCATTGTTGTCTATCAACTCCTGCAAATGTTTGTTTGCAAGAAAGTCGCTGTTAAGGGGTAGGGCAAAATGGTTCATGGCTACATGACACTCATTATTTTGCAGCACAGATATGCCTTTCATCACATTCACTGTGCTTGCTGGGCAAAGGCATGCTGTTGCATCAAGTAAGTGTCAGCCAAGGCTTGCACACGCATGTGTGCCTGCATCTTTGAGAGCATGTGTATGTATGTGTGTGTGTGTGGGGGGGGGGCATATCATCAACTTGTTTGCTTGTCATGCTTAGCCGATGCACCTCACCTTGAGCACGCCCATCTCCTCTAAGATGCGGATGGCAGGGGTGCATACCTGGAAGTGGGGGAAGCTAGGGGTCAGGCATGGTGCTCATTTGAAAGGGGGCTGTGCTCCATGGGGACAACAGCAAGGAGCACCCCAATCAACAGAAACAGCTGTCTTGCAGATATCTCAGCAGAGTGCCTCCTCAAAAGCACTTGTGCTCCTTTACTCACAGCGTCTCCGCAGTACCTGCACGGCAAGGCAAGAGGAGCAGGGCGTGTGAGGGCTCAGCCGTGTTCAAGCAAGCCTCAACAGCACGGAGACTGCCCCACGCAACCCGAGCCCGACTCACTTGTCGCGAGGGAAGTGCTCCTTGTCCAGCACGGCCACCTTGCCGCCTCCTTTGGCCAGGAAGTAGCCACAGACTGAGCCGGAGGGGCCGGCACCCACCACGGCAGCTGCAGCGAAGGGGAGGCGTGGGGCAGAGAGAGGCCACAGAGCGTGAGCCAACGACCTTCGGCGGCAACATTGACCTCAGTAGTACTACAAAGGCCCAGACTTGCACGCATCGCCATCAGTGGCGATGCGGGGGTGCGCATCCCCGTTGAGTACAGAAGCACACCCACGCACCATCATACGCGTCTGCGGGCAGGGTGTTGGGGGGGTAGGGGCCGGTGGTGGGCACATAGTTCGCGGCGCGCCTCCAAGCGTATGCAGCTACCAGAGCGGTGGTCGTGGCCACAGCGCAGGTGGTCACCGCTCTTGGGTTCTTTTCATACGTCTCCTCAGCAAGCTCCCGCAAAGCTTTAAGGCGATCCATTTTGAATTTTAGTTAAACGTAAAGGTCACGTTTCGAGATTCGGGCAAAGATTTATTGTCGCCCTTATAAACACCGTACGCACAAACCGAGCTAGCAGCAGCTCCCTATCACTAACTAAGATGGTTTTAATAAGATTCACGCGCACGTCGCCTTAATTCCGCCATTTCATCGTTCTGGCTTCAGATTTTCTTGTGTGCAACTCAGCCCTGGGGTCACAATTCCTCTCAGGGGCACAGCCTGCGTAGGAAGACAATTTAAGAATACTCCAAAAAGGTAATGTAAGAAGACTCCATTGGGCGGTGAGCTCCGAAATCCCTGAGTCAGTCAGGATCTGCTGCACCAGCTGGAAGTCTCCTTTTCCTTCATTCCTGCCAATTCTACTAGCGTGGTCCTGAAACTCCTTTGTATGGACGTATGTTCTGTCACCGGAGGGTTCTCAGAGGGTTGCGTGTTTGAGCATGATGTGATCCTTGTACAGATAAGATGAAAAAGAATATCTTCATAGAATGAAGGGGTTGGATGTGTATTGTCTCTTTTAAAAGTAATGTCAGGTTATACACCAGCAGTGGCTAAGGGGAAGGAGGCTGCTAGGGTGCAAGCACCCGCAGCATGCACATCTGCCGTGGTTGAGGCTTAATGTCGCACGCATTTGGTGCAGAGCAGCAGTAATTGCCACGCTGCACTAACTCGACCTGGTCTTAGCCTGCCTGGGATATACATCATGATGTTGTGGCTCCACTCTACCAAGTCTCATTGCGCTTTCTAAGTTAGTATGCTTGCAAACTTGCAACGCAACGATGCAGTACTTTATTCAAGCCAACGACTACTTGTCGCCCTATTCCTCACTTTGACTGGCCAGGTTCCAGTAACCTAACAGGCATCTTCTTCTTCAGATTCACTGCCCTTGCAGGCAAACTTAGCAATGTAACCTTAATCTTTAAGTTAACACTTCTTGAGGATGAGTGTCGGCATTCCTTCACTGGCAGTTCGGTCCAAAAGAATAGCTTGAAATGCCTGGAAGGCTTCAATAACCAAAAAGAAAGAGAAAAAAGAAAAGACTTCGCTGGTATTGATGTCATAGCCAGCATAATTAAGGATAGGAGCATGCGCAGGTGCTAGCACCACGCTGTCCCCCACCAGAGAACCAAGTTACTGGATGTATGTTTAGTCAGGATCTGGGGGGTTGCATGCCTCAGCACGTGTACCTCAAACATCGTCGATATGACTTTAAAGTTTACATGAATTTGTAGGGCATAACTTGCATTTATGAGTTTTTAGCGCATAATACGCTGCGTATTAGATGCAGCCATCATGTAATTTATTTGTTAACTTCTTACGTGAGTGGAAGTGGAAAGCAAGACCAAACCTTTCTAAAGAGTTGTATTCACAGGAGATGGTGCCCACTACACCAACCAATACAACGTGGAAGGTGACTGTGTTATAGCCTTGGTTTCTGAATGTGGCCAGAAGGGTCTTGTGCTGTTTCAAAGTGTAGCTCAAATCTTTCTCCTCCCAGTATTTAAACTAACTTATTGTGCATCACACTGTTTTGTTCATAACTGTCTCTTTTCGAGTTGCTCTATAAGACGTATCTTCATTGTGCACCCTGGAGGAGTGCAGCGTCTTACAGCGCAAAAACAACTTAATGCTTTGGGAGTTGCTATCATCATAATTATTTGCTCAAATTGCTGTCTGATTCTTTCCCAGAGAAGGCTATCGAACCAAAAGTCCGGGCATGCTTTTTTTTGGTGTAAATCGTGTTTATACATTATAAAAAGGTGGACGGCAAATTTTTGGGGACGGAAAAGTTTTGGGGTCAAGCGGATGTCTGGGTGCTCCGGGGTGGAAATTGGCCTCGTTTTTGGCATAGATCAACCCAATTTGAGCTCACCAGGGCCCAGCCACGGGTCAAAAACCATAAAAAAATGCTATCGGGACATTTCTTGTATAATACAAATTAATCGTGGATGTATAATTGCTGATTTGGAGGGGGTCGATTTGGGCCAATTTGGCTCATGTATTTCTAAGGGAAGTGGCTGGAAACCCACACATCTGACCAACCACTGGGTCTTTACACTCCATTTCTTTTGCAATGATATTTTTCTGGTGTATGGACCCCAATTTACCAAAAATCACCAAATTTGGGCCAGTGGGTGATCGGGGGTGGAGATCTGGCTGTGAAAAGTAGGGTCCACGCCGCAGAAGAATAGGTTTAGGCGCCGCAACTGGCTAGTTTCAAGCCTAAGTGCTTTGGAGGCTAAGTTTGGACGCTGAGCTTGAAACTAGCCCGCTCCGGCGCCCATACCCTGGGAGCATGCCAAAACCATACCCATTTTGGGCTTTCGATAGCCCCCTCTGATTCTTTCCTGCCTTTTTCTGTTTTTTTGGTCTTTGGTTGCAGGCGTCTTCTGCTTCAGCTAAGCTGCCGTCATAGGCAGGTACAGCTGTGTAACGTTAGATACCCTTAACAAGTAAGGAAAGTTACCATACCTTGCGTATCAGACATGGAAGGGTTTCTATGCAGGTTGGTCTGTTTTCTTTTGTATTCTTGCATGTCCCAGCCACAATTGAAATACATGTATCATTCTACTGCAGCATTACGTTCAGCCTCAAGTGTGGTTACTCTAACTTAAACTTAGAGTCTAAGAGTCTCCATGAGCAGTCAGGGAAAAGAGGCCTCATGACCTACGTGCTATTAGCTGCCTCACACAGTATCCTGTCCAATGTCAGATGCTCTGCAAAGTAAGCCGCGCAGGCCTTCGCCGCACTGCGATCACCGCACAAGAATACGGGCACAGCTCGCATCTGCCATGTAGCTACGATAGCGCTCCTGGCTTTTGCTTGGTGCTCCTTAGCTGTCAATCCTGGAGGCTGACCTCTTCCGCTGAAAGCTGCTAATGCACTCCCTTCCTGCTGTGTGAACACTGATGTACTGCTTGTTGAGGGTGGGCCCCCCTCGGAAAAGGCAGAGTAGAGCATGCTGAGACGACTTGAGGGGTTTGAGCGCCGCTTCTCAGCCTCAGCCTCCATCAGCGCAGCCTCTAGGTCCGACTGGGTCAAGCATGTGCCAAAAAAGAAAGAGCATCAGCACTCACTGAGTTGCCACAGTTCAGCCCCTCCATTTGACTTGCAGTATGCAAGGGGGCGGTGTCCAGAGATGGTTCTCAGACTTGAGCCACTGCTCAGCGTCTTCTCTTGGGGAGAGCAAGCAAAGAAGAAGCAGGAGGAGTAGTAGTAGGAGAAGATGATGAAAGCATAGCACAACAACACATTGCCAGTAGCTTAAGAGATACTACCGCATCAGTCTCGCTTGGCATTACAAGTATGCTCCAGGGCGACTTTCTTCTGCTCATGTTGTGCACGTAACAACACAGTGAACGGATGCTATGCAGTGACACAGGTCTCCCTAAGACACTGAGGTGTCGCTTAAGATTGCAAATAACATGTAATGTCCATTTTGGACACATGTTCATGACACAAGGTTGTAAAGACCAATCAGTCACATCTTCATAATTATAAGGAACTTGGTCTCTAGACTATGATGCTTGTTTCTCTTGAACTCCTAGAAGCTGATCTTAATAGCACAAGCGGAGTGAGCTTACAAACAATCCCTGGGTTGATGTTCTTTTATATGCAACCAGTCCTTGCATATCTCACCTTGAGCTGCAGCAAATGGGCAACACTTTGCTTCACTTGCTCATCCTGGTTGCTCAATCCTTGCTGCTCTTTCAATTGACGGGTATGCAAGGCCGCTTCTGCCACCTGCCATTTTGAAGTAAGCAGCCAGAGAAGGACATTTTCTAGCTTCAAGCATGATGAACAACAACCGCAACAGGGTGCAAAGCAAGGCCTTGCATTCACCTATCTGAGTATGGACGCCTATATACTCACATTCCACAGATTACATCAGGCTTATTGCAAGGAAGGAACTTTGCCTGCAACCTCTGTGACCGCCAGGAGATTCAGGGTGAGAAGCATGTTTTGTGCATTTGCAGGGATGCCCGAGTGTGAGCTCTTAGGCAGAAGCATGGTTGTTTGTTCAACGGCTTACTTGCTACTTTACAAGCCTCTGCCAAGGGGTACCAGCCTTACTTGAACATGCTTCATCAAGTTAGCGACTACAATGTACTCTATTTCTTCACCAGTCAGACGAAAGCTCTCATCCCTCCTCCCTGAGCGTGTTAGAATGCTCTCCTTTCATGTATGAGTCAAATGACCTGGCTCAAGGTCATACCTCAATGGTAAGTTTTCGGCAAATATGAGGGAGCTGATTGAAGAAGTGAGCATAATGATGCGTATGTCTGTGCCAAGATCCCTGAAAGATTCACCAGCTAACAAACGAGAAGCCAAGCGCGCAGACAGTGTTAATGTCACCTTCTCTCTAAGCAGCTCCACAGAGGCCTTGGTGGAGACGGCAGAGGCAGCCCCAACATTGCCCTGAGGTCTGCTTCCAGCTGCACAGTTGCTGTCAACCTCTTTTGCTTGCTTCTCCACCCCTCCCCCATCTCCATCTCCGGCACTCCCCCCTTCATCTTCTGCTCCCTCCTCTAGCCCTTCTGCTTCACCCTCACCCTCACCACCCTCCAAAGCAGCTGCACCTTCGTCTCCCTGATCAGCAGCTGCTTTTTGTCTCCTTCTGCTCAACGGCCTCCCAGTCCCCAGGGGGATTATGCTGAAGGGTACTGCCTCGGGCGGCCTCTCAAGGTCCTGCGTCACCGCTCCTTGTAGGCTGAGCCCAAGCTTTGAGACCAGCAACTTGGCAGCTTCAAGCTCCTGCGTCCATCCATTTGCAAATCAACCCAAATTACAAAGGAGTCTTGGGTCGAATGCTACTCGCAATGGATAAATGGCTATCCTAAAAGGTGCCTACCATCAGCGGCAGGTCTGCCCTTTTTAGGTGATGTATTATCCTACCGAAGAAGGTAACGTTAGTTGTCCAAGGCGCCGGTTTAGGGTTTAGATATTATTTGACGCATTGCAGTAGTTGATTGATATTCATTCAGCATAAGAAGGGTGGGGGCCGTTGTGCATAAGTTAGCTTCACGGAGTGCATAAGAAATTTGACTAACTGCAAAGATTGTATATGGCGCAACGCAACGCGCAATGAGGAGGGCTGTATTATGTGCTCAATCCTTTACATTCAATGTGTGGTAAGTCGACTAAAAATGAATGGCTGTACCCTTCAATTGCTGTCTGTGCTGCTTCCTATGAATGGATGAAGAATGATGAAGCTGGTAAGCAATTTTTGCCCGTGAGCTCATCGTATGGAGTAAGATGACCTCGAGAAGGAGTTAAAAACGTGCACATAGGTAATGCCAGCCCCTGATTTTGCTTCTTACTTGATTGCCTGACTTTTCAAGCCTGGAAGAGGTGCCACAGGGAACGAGGCACGGGGCCCACTTTTGACACACACCCCTCTTGGAGAGTACGAGTTCCAAGCAGTATGCAAATCTCACTCCTAGGTGCGTGTCTGCCCTCTGTTGCACCACCACCGATCAGTGTGTGAAGTATTGTATGGCCTGAGTGAGCTCTTCTCTGAGAGGAACGTGCAATAGGTGCACAAATAATTGAATAGGCAAAATTATCGAAGACTTGCCTTTTCAGACAGGCGTAGCGTGGACAGGTCCACCACTACAGTGTCCAACTCAGCATACATGCTCTGCTCGATGACGATGGTGACGGCAGCATTTGCATCACACCACTGGCGGTAAACTGCAAATGGACAACAAAATGTGTTACCCATATAGGAGATGGCTAAAAAGTGGTATATTGTATGCCCCAAAGGTGCGGCTACACTTGTGACCTAGCACCTCGATCGACTGAGAAGATAACCAAGGCAGCAGGTATGTTAAGGATACAGGCACCTCAGCAACTCAAGCAGAGTGAGCGCCAGATTTTGGCAAGTACATGCTAAAGCTTTGTTTTGACACCAACGAGGTGCGTGGAAGGAGCTAAGAGCAAAGTTAAGACTTGGTTTGGCCCTTGACATGCTGCTTGAGGCCATTTGTTGGCCACCTTTGTACAGGCATCAGGTAGGGAAAAACAAGCACCCACGAGCTCTAAGTGCACCATTCCCTGCTCTGAATTATCCAGTGAGTTAATGCCAATGACACACGCTCTGGCTACCATGCGCAACCTACAACCACGTCACGCAAGTAGCACCATTGAGTTTAGCTACTGATGTATTACAAACTCACTGTTGCAAACTGGTGCTCCCTTCCTCTCTCGCCTGTAACCTGTGCCTCTAACGGTTAAAAAGCCCTGCAACGGGACAAAGGCGGGAAGGACGCAAGCTGTGCGCCTTTAGCTTGATATTGCAGGAGGTGCAAAGTTACTCATCAGTGCCTCTGGCCTAAATTATTGCACATACTTAGCATGTGGGCTTTCAATTTGAGCATCTGAACCTGTAGAGCCTCAAGTGTACCTAGGTTGCTGGTGGAAAAAATTTTTGTTTACAAGGCTGCCTACTAAGCAACCTTTCTTTGTTCAAAGATACAAGCCCATTTACATTTCACACCTTCTTCTTGGCGCCTTCATAAAGGGGTCTTTCTGCGGGGTATGTGCAAGGTAACAATACCACTGAAATTTACCACATGGTATGAACAGGAACCAAGAGGGATGCGCGGCAGGAAGATTTGGATTGGTCTGGACAAACCTGAGGCGTTCAGGCGATGGGGAATGTCGCGTGAGCCTGTTCCCCGTTCCCGTGCAAACCCTCCACGCGAAAGTCTGCAAACCACCACAGTACAATATTTGTGCCCTTTAGAAGCCTACACAAGCTGCTTTTAGTTTCACTGAAGCCTATATTGCCCCTTAGGCAGGCAAGAACTCACGTGCAGTATTGAGGCAGGTTTTACACTTCAGACACTCAACATTGTGCACTTGTGGCTGACAGCTTGAGAACAATGCGTAAACAGCAGAAACAGGACACAGTATGGTTACAACATGTCTGTGTATAGCGCATTCTAGCTGCTAAGATGTACCTGTCAACATCATCCTTGTGTGGTCTCCACTGCTCCTTTCTAATCTCTTGGGACAGCGAAGACACGCTTGCGGGATGCAAGCTATCCACACACAGGTTGCATCTTGTATTGTGGCTGCAAAATCTCCTAAGTTCCTTGTTTGTGGCTTGCTTGCTCACAGGCAGCTGATAGGGTATGTGGCTGGTACTGGATAAGATAGGCAGCATAGCAATGGAGAAGAATTGGCGTGATTAAATTGGGTCTGAAGAAATCATGTGTGGAGGTTATACCACAACAACAACAACAACAACAACAACAACAACAACAGCAACATCGTGTGGAGTTCGGCAATGTCTCGTCTTATATAGGGTGAAATTAAGTCAAAATTTTAAATACATCCCTTAGCCTTTTACTTATGGGCATGATAAAAAGGCCACTGGCCCACGCTTTGGCCTTCCAGCTTCCGCCCAACCGGGCTTTACTCCATTACGGACTCCATGAAATATGATATTGCAACCATTGGTTTGCAGAGCTTTGTATTACAGTTGCGATGATGATTGGGAAAGGCCAACAAAAGTGTGATCCAGCCCCACCCAAATGCTCCATCTGCCCCTTTGCGTGCAGTCACTGAGTGTTTGTACTCATGGAACAAAGCAGTAGAATTTCATTCCCCCTTATTGCACAAGATAATACCTGTGGGGAAATGGAGTGGATCTGCAAAAGCACCAAGTTGGCATTTAAGGAACTCGGAATCGTAAACACTGTTGGCAGGCTGAAGCATTCACACGTTAAATACTTGTGACCATCAGCAATCTGAAAGCGTCAAAGCAACAAGTGTCCTGCAGACATTGAAAGTTTTTAGGGTACAGCTTGGAGGGGCAGCTGGAGGGCTTGTATGCACTGAAATAACTCTTTGGGAGCACGCTTACAAACAGCAGGTCAGTGTGAAGCTATGATGAAGAAAAGAAAAGACTCCACTGGTAGTGATAAAACAGCCAGCATGATTAAGGAAAGGGGCATGCGCAGGTGATGAAGACTACGTTTGCAGAAATCTTGATAAAAAGATGGGAATGTTTCTGCTTCTACTTATTGGTCAAACCGCTGTGGCCGACCTGATAGCTGTGCTTGCCTTTCCTCTTATTTTTTCTTTGGTTGCAGGCGTCTTCTGCTTCAGCTAAGCTGCCCTTGTAGGCAGGTACAGTAAGTAAGATTGTCCCTTTTTCAGACTTTTGAATGATCGGAGCCAAGATAAAATATTTCAGAGCCTAAGTTAGCTAACAGACCAATAAAGTCATCAGAGATCACAGTAATGTATCATTTTAGAACTGTATTGCTTATTTGAAAGCGAGGAAACATTCTGCAAGGAAGAAAAGAAAAAGGAAAAGCTACGCAACTAGCCACTCTGGACAGGAAGCATTAATTCAGGGAAGACCAAACTTCCCACCATCATCTCAAACTCATATAAGCACTAGAAAGAGTATGAGATCAGCAGGAGAAGTCTAATTATAAAAAGGAGGAACATGCAGATTGCTCAGATGCGTCCAGATAGAATGCAGCAGCTTAAGACCACCAGCCTACGCTGCCACCAGAAGTGTCGAGATCATATTGCAATGGCTAAATTTGATTACAATGGTATTTCACAGCTAAGCGCTAAAAGCCTGGGCATGATCGAGTGATTGAACGCGATCAGGGTGCAGCAGGAAATTGCAATAGACACAGACAGAGACTGGAGTTTTGACTAGGGCAGCGTGCAGCTAGACCCTCTCAGCACAAATTGTCTTTGATGACTATAAGAAATCTGTTGTCGCATGTCCTCCTTTGTATGTATGTAGTAGGTTACTAAGTAATAGGCTTGAGGGTAAAAGGAGCAACTTCGCAAAATTGCTGTTGCTGTAGTCAAGCAAACGTCGCAAAGAGAAAACTACGTCTAACTCGCTACAAGACTTATGAGCTCAAGACATGCCCTACAATAACATTGAGCTTGTCATAAGCAGCAGGCATGCCAAAAAGTCAGGCCTCAGGTGCAACAATTGATGTCAGTTCACATGAATCAGATTTATAAAAACAACATGTCGATCTCAAATGTTGCGAGAGCGAAGAAGCCACATGCAAAAGCGCTGAAAGATATGGAAGGATGAATAACAGTTACTTTACTTCGAGCAGCAGTTCTGTATGCCAAAGTATCTGTACAGAAGGACTCACAAGCACGAAGAAATAACCTGAAGGCAATGATAAGCATAGATCATAGTACATGTGTTTGTGAGCTTCACTTGCTACAGCTTAACTCCCAGAAAGTCCTTCTGTGCTTGCTCTCTGAAAGACTCCTCCAAGGCCAGCACAAGTCCCTCAAAGGTCTTAAAGTTTTGGCTGATGCAGCGTACAGGCACGCCAAGCACCTACAAGCACACATGGGCCAGTAACCACACTGTTCCATGTGCACTCACACTGTGACAGATCTTTGATCAAGCACATGTGTGGACGCATACAAGACCAAGAAAGACACTTGACAGAAACAGGCAGCATAGTGCAATATAAGCAAGGCAAAACAAACAAGCTTAGCAGGAAAGACTAACAGGCTGATTAGTTAAGCGCTCAGCCCAATACTGGGAATGTCCCCTCAATGCAAAGGGTGTTGCAGGATTTGGGATACGCGCAGCAGTAGCATCGTGCCCCCAGTGTTTCACTGAATTCTTATGGCTCCTGTGTGTTGCAAGCAGAAATGTAGCTTCACCACTGGTACCAGGCTGATAGGCCATTCATTGACTTATGGGTTCTTTCAATGAAGAATTGAGCTGCACAGTGCATGACAATGGTATAGGTCTGATGCACACGTAATATTTATATGATCATGATTGAGGTAGTGGGCCATATGACAAAGCATGCAGTATCGTCACACGGGTTTGAGGAAGGCACCTTAGATATTGATGCAATGTCATACTGGACTAGTGTTGAGCACTGTGGACAGTTTTCATCAACTGCCGTAAGCTGCAGTCTCTCTAGTACCCCTGTAACGGTGTTAGTTGAGTTGAAGGTGGTGCAAATGCAAGGTGCGTTTACCAAGCTTGGCTACTCAAACAACATTACTTGAGCCATTGAACAACCAAGGACTTGTCGCTCAGTCAAGCTGACCTACATAATTCAATACCTGATGAAAAGCAACCTGTATGTTTGTGCAGAATTTAATTTTAATGTTTACTAGGTACTGCGGCATACTGCCTCCATTAGTTGCAGGGCAATATGGCTCTAACCTTCTAATGCACAGGTACGGAGTAACGGAAGCAAGCACAATTGGAAATGGGCGTATACTTAGAGCTTTGGCTGTGCTCAAACGGGGCCCAAACAGGGTCAGCACCGTCAGGTATAGATGATTTATTAAAAACAAAATTGCAAAATGGAAGGTTGTCAGGGCCTACACTTAGCAGCGCAGGGCTGTGTGCAACTTCTAATTCAACGAGATGATCTAGCCAAACAAAATGAAAGTGCTTGACCTTCTTCATTGTTCCCATTGATTATTCACCTGAGCACTTGTGGAAAGTATGTGAAGCGTTAGGGGGACAAAGCACACATACCTCAGATACGCCCTCTGCTGTGTAGGGACCGTGAGCTGCAAGTAGAACGTTGTGCTGCTCCAGCACCTCTTTCAGCCCTTCCCCATGAATAGCTTTCAAACCTTGTGCCTGCAGGACCAGGAATCAAGCCACGCTTCAATCCAATCAGTGACTAATTGGCTATCCAGTTAGCATCTATCTGTGGTGCACTCAGGCTGGCACCAGACGTCTAAGACCAATATAAGGCCCCAGTGGTGTCTGGTAACTAACAGCATCATGCCACTTGTCACTCTAGTGAAATTCCACAAGCCACTCTAGTGAAATCCCACTCTAGTGAGATTCCACAACCTCAAGCAGAGTGACGTGCGCCTACTGAACGGTGTGGCCTACCTCAGCTGTTGATGAAAAGGCTATGGCATCCACTTGGCCATCCCTTAAGGCGCCCATCTCCAGCGCACACTGGCCAGAGTCAGCTCCAAGCGACGTCTCGTAGGCAGCCACCCTCACTGCACGCGCCCCTGCCTCCTCCAGTGCCGCTAAGAACCGGGGAACCACTTTAGGCTCAACGAGCGGGCTTGCAACAAGCGGCACCGGGCATAGGATGTGGGCGCCTTGCGCTGCATTCAAGGATTCGAGCTCCTTCACAAGGCCCAGGGTGGATGCCTGCAAGCAAGGGACCATGCAAGGGTTGCGTGGAGAGGGTGAAATCTGGCAGAGGTGGTCGACGGAGGAAGCGGCTGGGAATGTGACTTTCTTGATACAAATCGTGTTCATATGTTGTACGAACGTGGGCGGAAAAGTTTTGGGGTCAAACGGATGCCTGGGTGCTCTGGTGTAGAAATCGGCCTCGTTCTTGGCCTAGATCAAACCAATTACCGCTCACCAAGGCCCGGCCACGGGTCCAAATTCATTAAAATGCTATCAGATGATTTCTTTTAAATTATAAAGTAATCGTGGATGAATGAATGCTGGTTTGGAGGGGGCCCATTTTTTACCCATTTTGGCCTCCTTTCGCTGATTTTTTCTAAGGTAAATGGCTGAGAATCCACATTTGACCAACTACTAGGTCTTTTCACTCCATTTTTTTTGCAATGATATTTATTTGGTGTATGGACCCCATATCACCAAAAATCATCCAATTTGGGCCAGTGGGTGATCTGGGGTGGAGATCTGGCTGTGAAAAGTAGGGTTCACGCCGCGGACAACAAGGCACGTGGCCCCAATTTGCAAGGTTCAAGCTCAGGTGCTATCAGCCTGCTACCATTGGATGCTATTTTTGAATTTTGCAAGTTGGGGCCACTATGCCCAAGTCACATTTCAAAAGTGCCCCTTTTTCAGGCTTTGTCGACCACCTCTGGAAATCTGGGGCAATGGGCAGCCGGCGCTGCGTACCTTTGTAAAACGCTGGTCTGCTTGGCATGGCTTGGGGTAGATGCTTGCAAGGGATCACAATACGAGCAAATCATGTAAGCCCTAGTTGCTGCATGCAAAAGGTTAAGCTGTATTATTAGACCCTGCCAGCAAGAGAATCAGTGCTGTGAGCTCAAAATGTTCACAGGTTGACGAGCTTAGTATGAAAGTGTGAATACGTACCCTCTGTATGGGGTATGAAGCTTCAGCCAAGGGTGACGGGCAAAGCTGGTTAACTTTTACAGGCAGTTTGAAGTAAGGGAGGAATTGCACACACCCGCCCTACTGCAATAGCATTGTTCAGCTGAGAATCAACATGCATGTTGAGACCCAACGCCAGCACAACAAATGAACAAGCAAGCAGGTAGCAAGCGCACCCTTAGAGCCCTAGAGCAAGTCTGACCAAGCAGCAGAAAGGCCTACTAGGTACTGCACAGCCGGTACGCGTCCTCGTGCAGACATGCCAGAGCAGTCACCTGACACCAAGAGCGCATGCATTGCCTCAAGCATAAGAGCCGCGCTTGATCACAACTGCAGATGAGTCCCTGTGGTCAACAGACCTTTCTAACATGCTCTCGTTGGCCTGAGGAAAACACGGGCAGTGATGTTGCGTCTCTTGCCTAGCCATGCTTCATTATTAACGACATCAAAACAAAAAATTTTAAGTTACTCGGGAGAAGCTTCTCAGCAGGCCTCAGTTAAGGAAGGGCCTTCCACTGCAGCTAAACTGCTTTGGGTGACAGTTATGGCTGAAGTGTCATGGCTTTACCTCTGTGGGAGAGACATGCACCGGCAGCCCCGCCCTCAAGAGTACATCACCATCAGCGCCCCTGCAGCATCATAAAGCAACGTTGCTTTACAACAAAGCCAAATTTTTGCAAGGCAGCAAAGGCAAGCAAGGCTTAAGCAGATCACTCAGCATGTTGGCTGCGTCAGCAGCGCAGCACTGCGTAGTGCTCTGGTGCGACTGCCTCTGTGATAGTCAGGGCCACCCTGAACATCATAGTGTTAGAACCCAGTGCTTGGCTAGGAAATGCCAGCCTCCTTTGTTCTTGATAAGCAGTTTGGTTGCAGGCGTCTTCTGCTTCAGCTAAGCTGCCCTTGCAGGCAGGTACAGCTATGTAACCTTTACCTTAACCTTAACCTTTGTTCTTGATAAGCAACCATGAAAGTGCACAGCTGCGCAGCTATGACTCTGAGTAGCTACGTAGTGCTACGAAAGGCTCTTAGGCTGCCGACTACCTCGGCTGCAAAGCATGCCTTAATCTAGGCTAACACTCAGCTCACATCTTCAACTTGACCAGCATGTCTGCTTTGCTGGGTAACCCTTGTACCCCTGTGTGTGCCTTCACTATTGATCTCAACCACATAACATTAGCTTCCAAAGAAGCATCCCTCATGTGGCGCCATCCCCTATTTCACAATTACTTCTTTCCGTGACTGGCCATCTTTGAGCCCAAGCTAGTCTGGGTGCCTGTGCTGAGGTGCCTGAGCAAACAAGTAAAGCCAAGTCCACTTACAGTGCACACAGCTGTACCCCACTTGCCCGGAGGGTTTGAACAGCCAGCTCCAGCGCAGAAGCTGCACCATCTCCAGTATTTTTGCGACCTGTGCAAATCAAGAAATACTGTGCCTTGCTTACAACACTGAGTGTACATGCATTCCTTTCTAATGGTGCTGTTTGGCAGCTTGCGCCCCCTCAATTTTATGTTTGCGGTCATGCTCGATATTGTTTCATACCCTTGGGGTGAGGTGGGGGGTAAACAACTCATCCATGCGTATTATCTCAGGGGTGCTTGTTGGTGCACAAACACAATTGTGAATTGAGTAACTTACAAGACACAGTACATATGATTGTATTTACCGGCAGGCAAGGTGTGGTGTGCAGCTATAGGTCAGGGACCCTGCAGCAATATGCACTAAGCAGCACTGTGCACTTTGTGCGCCAAAGATAGACCACACGGCTGGCTGTGTAGCCCCATCCTAACTACAGATTACAAATGCTAAAAATAATAAGCATCAGTGCGTTTTTGATGAAAGTGCAGAGCTGCCCCGCATAATCCCATGAGGGCACTACATCAACATGTGTGCTTTGATACAATAATACTTTAAAAACAACATGCAGGAATATCTGTTCAAAGCTCAGGCGTATGCTCCGAAGGCCACCTCCTTTTCCTGACACACCCAACTCCAAGAACCTGAAGCTGGATCGTCAGAAGGAGCTGCGTGATGAAGCAGTCCAGCTGCAGCGCATAGAGAAGGAGCAGCGTGCGCAACAGGCAGCAGCAAGTCAGCGGCGCCCAGGCATGATGCCAGAGGGATTGAGGGGGGCAGCAGCTCTGGGAGTGGAGGGTACTCTGAGGAGAACTTGGAAGGGGTGGAATCTCAGGCTTGGGCCATTAGGGTATGACAAGACACTGACTGAGGGCGTTGTATTGAACAGGAACACATGCGGCTACTCAAGCCTTGAGTCACGAAAATTGTTGGTTGGTTTGTGTGGGCTAAAACCTTTTGGCACTGCATATATGTGCGTACTGTTATAATCTTCTACTGAGGGTGCGTAAGTAATGGGTACGAGAGAACTTATTACAGAAGGATGCATAATGGGTACGGACTAGGATGGTAACTCAAATTTTTTTAACTGAGCTCAGCAAGAAAAAAGGGGCTAGATCCTTTTTTGGGGTCTTGTGTATACGCCTGCGGTAAAGCTGTCTGCACTGCCTGTATGACTTATCTATTTAGAAGCAAGCACCAACCTTTCCTTCCTCTTGCTGTCTCTTTAAGGATGGTTTCCTGCTTATAGAATGGAAGACCACCCAACTCACCTAGCATCAAGCTCGCCAGTCGCTGCAGCACAGCGTAGATCCCATTCTTAGATGTGAAGGCTATATGTGTGAACGCTGAATGATCTCCCCTGATAATTGCGCGTAGTGCATTATCTAAAGGTTCCTGCGCAGGTCCTTGGGGCACTGCACTCCACAAGAGGAAAAGATGTCAAAGGCAAAGATGGTTAGAATGTGTATGTGTGTGTGTGTGTGTGTGTGTGTGTGTGTGTGTGTGTTGGGCTTGCACAAATAATGATGTACCCAAGGATCAAGCAAGAACATGTCGCACTTCACCTCTGGCATGCCCCCAATACTGCAAGGACGAAAGCTGGTTCATCCAGTGTACCAGTGCATACTGTGAGAGACTTAAACCCCAGTACAAACATTCACTCTGATCTAGCACTTGTAGCATAAACAATTCTTGCCATCGATACTGACCTGACCCTCATGCACATTGCTTTAGACCCTCTTCATAGATTTGCGGTCTGTACAAGATGGGCCTCATTTGCAATTATTAACTGACTTTCAGATCTTTACAAGTTGTGAATCACAACTCATTCTTGTCACATATGCCGCATCCCGCCAGCAGGATGTGCATGCTTCCCCTCCTTTGTCCCGCCACGTAGTCAAACTAATCTCAATCCCCCTTTCTGAATGCTCTCATGCACCTCACAATGCATCAAACGTGACCACGATCATGAGGCTGACCTCTCCTTGGATACATGGTGTCTAGGCCCCAGGCACATTCTTTCCCTAAAATTGCGCATCTGCTGCCTGCGTTGCCTGCTTGATTGTTTCCTTTTTGTTCTCCCTCTTCTTCTCCCTCCACCTCCCTCACCTGGGTTTAGAGCCACCGTTGGCACCCTGCAGAGCATCAGGCACAGATGTTGCGCTTGACACACAAGGGACCAAGGTTGAAGCACAGGCAGCAATGCTTGAGATCGTCAAGAATGGAATGAGTACTGTTGGGTTCTGGGCATTCTGCATGGCTGTGCTTCACATGTACTGCAAGTCAACAAAGCCTTCACTATAGGGATCGTACCAGAGGGGCCTTGCGCCTGCCGTCAGCAAATTGGATGCCAGCTTGAAAGCATACTGTCTTGGGGCTGCATTTGTGTGCTTGTACAGGGGGAAGAGGTGAGGCAGTTGTTCTTTTGGAGCTGTTGATTTAGGCACCCCAAGCAGAGGACGCACGGTCACACCCATATGACACTTGCCTGTGACCATGACGCGCTTGTGAAGCAGGGGCAGCTCTTCCACAGATGGTATTGGGTTTCGGCCACTTTCATCTAAGGCAGGGCACACAAGTGGCATCAGACTGAATAATTAAAGCCTGATGCCTGTTCTTTGCTGGGTGCGTGCATTTGTGCGTGCATGCGTGTGATGTGCGCGAGTGCATTTGTGCGCGTGTGTGTGTGTGTGTGTGTGTGTGTGTGTGTGTGTGTGTGTGTGTG
>QAXF01006039.1:1881-18769 GCA_004335645.1 Dunaliella sp. WIN1
GTGTGTGTGTGTGTGTGTGTGTGTGTGTGTGTGTGTGTGTGTGTGTGTGTTTGCGCGCGCGTGGTACGCCATTTTTACAGCGTCGCATGCAAAGCTTCTCTTTCCTTCTCTTTTTCAGCTGGTACAGCAAATGTTGTTGCAAGCCACAAATAAGTGTTCGGTCTATCAGTCAAAGCACTGCATGGCATGCGTCCGCACAAACTCGCGTACCCTATAAGCTGTAGCAAAAAAAGGTTGAGCGGCCCTAGCCGCTGCCTCCTGCAAATTAACAGTCTTAGTAAAGTGCATGCCAAAAAATTTTAAAATGTCCTTCATCAAGCTTAAAGACAGGCTGATTATTTTAGCCATATAAACAAACAACCTCAGATTTCTGCACGTTTAAGATGAGGTGTTTATGTCTGGCATACAAATGTACTTGGGAAGGCTGTAAGGAGAGTGTGGGACCAAAGCCCTTTCTGTAGGCGTGGCGCACCGCTGGTGATAGGTCAAACGTTTGCAGTTACGCTCTCTTGGGTGTGCCTCTGAGAAAGGTGCTCAACACTGTAAGTGCTTTTCCCTGAAATTGATGACAAAAGAATTGAATTCAATGGGCGCACAAATCAGCAGCTTCAGAGTAAGAAATTGGGAGCGTGTCAAACCATCCATGACAAAAAGTACTTGTGGGAGCCAACAATCAGCTGACTTGGAGCTCAGCCTGTGATCTGCTTACAACATCCTTTTCATGCTTTGGGTCAAAGCATTGTAGTAGCGTATTGCGGCATGGAACCAGTTGAATTGCATGGGCTCTAGCCACACTCATGTAGGACGCACCAAGAAGGGGTCATGTCCTCGACCTGGAGGGTTCTCTTAAGCACTGCCAGCAGCCATGGTTGTATGGGGTTGTCCATCTGTTTGTCTTGTCGCAAAATAGGAGTGGCCCAAATCTGACTAGCGGACATGTCAGCAGGAACTGCATAGTTTTTGAGGAGCCAGATGTGTGCGTGTAACCTGTTCAGTAAGGCCATGATCTCTGACAGACTCTTTGACTCAAAAAGTGCCAGCCATGATCCTGGAGTTAAAAGCACATCACCTCATACGTTTGTGTGTATACAATCAATGACTTCCTTGAGCATGTGTCGACTTATTGACCTGTAGCTCATGACCTGTAGGCTACATATACTATACAAGCTGTGTACAACTGTTGGACATGAGGATTAGGTCATCAGCAAAATGATTGAGAGTGATTGCGATTTCAGGGATACCAGCGAGCGTACCCTGAATTCCCTCAACCTAAATATCAATGCCACTCAAGTAAAGTGAGAAGAGCAGAGAGCAAGCACGGGCATCTTTACAAAAAGCATAACACCTTCTCACCTTGATTATACTGGCAGTCACAATGGTTGCGCACAAAGTTTCAGCCTTGCCACAAGCCTGAATTAATCCTTGAAGTGTGAGCATGCAGGGGAAATCTGCGGATAATGCGTACAACATGCTTAGACGAGTCCAAATGCAAGTATCTAGGAACCTTAGCAGCATACTGGGCAATTTCAATAAAAGGAGAAGCAAACCATGGTTAATAAGTAATCAGTTCACTTGGCTGACTCTCAAGATCATTGCCGTCTATAGCCCTTCAAACTGCTCCTTGGCGATGACGTAAACCAGCAACAAATTGTTGCATGAGATCAGGCCTGCCCTCTCAAACTGCTTGTGTGTAAGCTTCACCATCATGCAAGCATTGCAAAGCCTCAAGCAGCAGTGCAGCCCAATAAGAGGTTTCTCTAGCGTGTAACACACAATTAGCCTTGACCACCTTGCAATGTTGCTCTCACGACCGAGGATGGTGCTGGTCACTACCAGCCAACATACAAATACAGAAAAGAATGGTGGAAAGCTTGTTGTTCAGCTGGTCAAAGACATCCTGATCGCTTACTTGATGAAATAAGTTCAAGTATGGCTGACGTCTCTTAGCAACAGTTACAAGAAGTAATGGAACAGTCTTAACTTGATTTGATGTACACCAAATGTTGTTACACAAGATAATTCAAGGCCCAGTCAAAGTTTCGACTTCGTTTCGGACAATAACTGGCAAGGGGCGCAGCAAGAGCCATGATGACAGCAAATGCTTGAACCAATGCAAAGGGCACGAGAAAGACAAAAGCTGCCGGACAGCTAGACCTAAATGAAGGAAAGACAAAAAGTTACACAAGTAACTGAGACAGCAAAACTGAAGAAGTTCACTGCTGCAGCTAAGAGGCACCAGAACGCAAGGGGGGAATGTGGCTCAGAAGTTCAGGAAGCAAGAGGGGAAGGAGGCTCATTAAGTTCAGGAAGCAAGAGGGGAAGGAGGCTCATTAAGTTCAGGAAGCAAGAGGGGAGGGAGGCTCAAAAAGCACAGGAGGCAAGGGGGGAAGGAGGCTCAAGAGCCCGAGCCGAGTCTCAAGCACACAGACCCAACACACACAAAGTATCTCCCTAGCCCTCCCTAGCAAGGCCTAGGCTAACTGACTAACTTGAAGACTAGACTAACTAAGAGACCCAACCGAGCCAAGACTACGGATCCCTTGATAGACAGCCACGCCCACAGCTCAACCGCGTAGATCCTCTGCTCCTCGAAGGTCCAGTCCACATGGCCGGTGACACATGCCAGGCGGCGCTGGGTGGACGCCCGATGTTGGCTCAGAGCCGGCCCAGTTGCGCCTTGGCATAGCTGAGGGGGGTGTTGGTGCTGCTGCTGCTGCTGCTGCTGCTGCTGCTGCTGCTGCTGCTGAGGGAGAGGGGGGGAGGTGCTGTGCTGTGGCGCAGTGGGCTGGGTCTTGGGAGGGCGGTGGGCATGAAGTGATTGGTCATATGGATGATGGTGGGTGCGCGGAACTTGGCCTTTCCCCAGAGCACCCACACACTGGGGAGGGGGCACAGGTGATTGGGCCAGAGTGTGGTGCGCTGGGTGGGGCACAAGTGGGGGCGCTGGAGGAAGGATTAGTGAAGGTGCTGTGTGTGGGAGCTGGGCTTCTTCATCAGAGGGTTTGCCTTACTTTTGCCATAATATTGAGCTGATGAGGTTTTGCTGCACAGAATACCGGGCACAGTCTGAAGTCATGAAGAACATGCATTCATTGCGAGCAGTCTGAGCAAAACAGTTGGTTGATCATGCGCATATCTAAGTCCAAGGCTAAAGACACAACTGGAAGCTTGTAGCACCCTTGGCCTTTACTCTGAGTCAGTCAGCAAGCACCAGTGCATAGCCCAAGGCAAGAGCAGCCACAGTAAACAACCATGAGCCAACTAATCTGAGGCCACATCTCAGCCCACTGATAGGCCAACATCATGTTGGCAACATGGCGTACAAAGGCAACAACTGGCAAGCACAACACATACACTTGTTCATTTTCTTCACAGTTATTTCCAGCAGAACTTAAATGGCAGATACACTAAATATATCAACCGCTTCAAGGTCAGGCACCCAAGCACACTCTGTGCCTTGATTAAGTAGCGCTTTTGGCGGGGGATAATACGGCCTAGAGGGACAGCCATGTCACATGGCCCCTAGCTGCTACTTGCTCTCGTGCTACTGCACATTGCCTTGGTGGCTGCTGATCTACTGGGACCTGGAACTGAGACAAAGTATACTCTTCCCAAGTCTCAGCAGACAAAGGGGTTTTCTGAGCGTGCTTAGGCTTCTATAACATCTCAGGCAACTCAGGGTCTTTCCTATGCAGTTCGTCTAAGGACACAGCCTTGTCACTCTTGATGTTAGCACGTTTAGCATGCCTTGTTTGTAGGTAGAACTTCTTCCTCAAAGAAAATGTAAGCATGCACAGCCTGCCCATTATGCACCGCATCCAGCAAAGCATGCTTGTGGTGGAAGTCTAGGTTGCATAGCTGTACCTGTCTAGGCTAGGCAACTTAGCTGCAGCAGGAAGGCTTGCAACCAAAGATCAAGAACTTAAAAGGAGAGTACACCTGAAGGCAAGAAGATTGTCTGATTGAGTAAGATAACAACGTACTGGTTGCTAACTTGATATAATATGTTCATGTTGGTTAGCAAGATCCCTCAGGCGAGGATTACTCTCCAGTGCAGTGAACTTAGAATAAGCAAAGATCAGCCTCAGCATATATACTAGGCTTTCTTGCAGCAATTAAAGCACACGTGCATTCTGGGTATCCTGACAGTTACTGTGCCTAATATTATCTTCATTGCCAATGAGTGCCATGTTACACAATGGATGAAACTTCAGGCAGTATATTTGGCTTCCTGGCTCCCTGGATACTTCCAGCCAACAAACTGAAGGGATGAAAGTGCACATAGGTAGACTGCTTTGTTGCACTTCTCCAACGGGTTAAGGAGGAAGGGGCTTGCTCTTTTGCTTCTTGTTGCTTGGTATCTGTACGGTCTTCCTACAAGGGACCTTTGGAGGTCTTTTGTCCAGCTGACTCGCCTTCTTCCTCTGACTTGATGAGTTAGCCTATGCTACTTTACTATCCTCCTTTCCGTAATCCACGATTGTCCAAACATCTCTGCTTGCATGGTCAGTCATAATTATCTTTTTCCTTTCTTCCAATTCTGAGGGGCTGAAGCAATAAAGCAAAACCTAAGGAACATGAAGTTTGTCTGCCATTAGCGGCCTGCCAAGGGGAACAAGCATGAGAGTCGAGGAAGAAGCAAGGTAGGCCCAAAATCAGTTAATAAGTGGCCTTTCATATGCAAGACCACAGAAAGAAGATCAAGCAGGCTTTGCTGGAGCCCATGGGAGAGATGCAAATTGTAAAAGAGCTGGCATAAGAGCATAATCTAAAACAATGTTTGATCAGCATAAAAGAAGAGGATGTGGCAGTGCATAAAGACCTGGCAACATTGCCTGGAACATGCTTTGAGAAATTCAATCCAACTGCAACTATGTGGGGACCCTAGCAGCAGGGCGAGCAATCCCACTTAAAGGGAAAGCAAACCAAGCTTCACAAGTAGTCTGGCTGACCCCTAGGACCATTGCCCTCTCGCCTTTTAAACTGCCTAGTGGCATAACATTACTTGGCAACAAACTCTTGCATTGATATGGGCCTGCCCGTTAGAACCGTTGTTGCGAATGCTTCACCATCATGCAAGCCTTACACAGCTTCAAAGAAGTTTACACAAACAGGTGCCCCTAGCACGTAACACACAATCAGCCTTGATCACCTTGCGTACAGTGGAGCTGGTAAAGTTCAGCATGTTGTTGCATTTTCTTAGCAGCTCTTAAACAGTATAATTGCAAGTTCCATCCCACACTATCCAAATCTGCACCTTGTTCCATAAAGGCAATGACCCTTAAATGGCTAGCATACATGCTAGCTGGTGCAGCACACGTTTTTGCAGCCAGAAGAAAGTACGCAGCGTATTAGGAGTTACTAGTCACAACGGGTATGAGAGCAGGGCGGTGTGTATATTGCTATACTTATATTGTGCTCTCATCTGGGGTCAAACCAGCTTCACCGTTGGTCAGAGCTCACACCTTTGACTTAGCGTTGTGTTCACACACGTAACACTCCCCCCCATCTGTTCCAGCCATATTCTGCAACCCAGATGGTTGCCCCGCCCCCTGCACTCAGTGTACCTCACTGCAGCGTCGTACCAGGGACTTGCATCACGCTGAGACACAGCCATGTGCTTATTTCTCAGCATTTCTCATGCTTGAGCGTAAACCATATTAATGGCTTTTTCCAGCTAAGCCATTCTTAGCTTAGTACTCTCTTATCATGTCATCACATGTAAGGAGATTGCTCTCAGACTCCCACTTATTAAGCTCAGCAGTGTAGCCAGCCCACTTCACAAAGAAGCGGTAAAAAGCCTTCAGCTTCTTCTTCTTGCCTTTACCAGTAGCAGTCTGCTGTATCTCATGGCTCAGCAAGGACTCTACCTCGAACATAGGCTCACCATCCTAATACTGCAATGGAGGTGGAGGCTACGTGCGCTGTCTATCAAGCACCACGCCTTCTCTAGCCAGAAAAGGCTTCACTAGGTTAACATGGAAAACATGATGAATGCGGGTCCTTTTCCTTGGTAAGCGCAGCTTCACTGCCACTTTACCCACCATGTGTCCAACCTTAAAAGGACCCATATAGCTGGGTATCAGCTTACGCACACCTGGTCCTGGCTGCCTGAGATTCTTAGTACTCAGCAGCACCTGATCCCCAGGTTCATATGACACATCCCTACGGTGTGCATTCACCCTTGCAGCCACTCTGTTTTCACTTGTTCCCAAAACACATTATTAAACTGTGGCCCTCTATCTGACAGCACTTAATCTGGCATCCATGCAGCCTAAGGATCCAGTCTCTGAAGTGCCTTGCAAATCCAGGGACTCCACAGTGGGAACTAAGTGCACCATCTTAGTAAGCCTGTCCACAAAGACCAGGATTGCATCAAACTTTCTTTCTGTCTTTGGCAGCTTCACTGTCAGATCCATGGTGATATGCTCCCACCTCCTTCCAGGAATGGGTAGAGGCTGTAGCTTCCCAGCATACGCCTTTGTACTAGCCTTATTCAGCTGGCATGTGTCCCAGTGTCTTACATAGTCCTCTACATCTGCGCGCATGTTATCCCACTGAAAGCTCCTAGACACCAGACTCAGTATCTTAGTAATACCAACATGCCCAGCCATGGCATTGTCATGACAAGCCTCTAAAATGCGCGCACGCAAGGCCTTGTCCCTTGGCACTACTATCTTGCAGCCGTGCATCCAGACACCAGCACGCCATTTCAGGTTCCCAGTGAACTGCCTATTCTGGAATCTAGCGTCACTGCTGTATGCACGCTGTATCTGTGTGGCTAGAGGCTCATCTGGATGGTACGCTGCTGACTGCACACCCTCACCCAGCGCCCCAGGAGAGTTGTCAGACAGACTTGTAGGCTCTCAACACTGACTTGCCGTACGTTGTACTCCCACAGAAGTAAAAGCATCTTGCTTTCACATGTCCTGAATGATAGGCATCAAAACAGCAGGATTGCTCAGCAAGGTTGCACGCTGGAGGTTCTGCCGAGGCTTAGCTCTAGGACTCAAACTCACCCCCTTAGCTGCCAAAAAGGGTTATGCAGTCCTGGCAGCTGCCTTTGGAACTTAAGGTCTTATTTTACATAGCCAGGAAAGTTCTTTTGCCTGAGAGCTGTGGACTTGTAACTTATCAAGGAGCATAGGCGGGCTTCAGCAAAAGTGTACTCTAACTGTTTGCAATGAGTTTTTATCTATCTGTTTATATTTCTATTTACCTGCCTCTTGTCAGTAAAGTGGGAAGACTGCTTACAACAGCTCAGAATTCCCCTTCAGCCCAACAAATGTGACTGCCTAGCCAAGGTAACCAAAGAGGAAAGTGGGAGAGGAGAAACCTACAGCTTTTAAATGACTGGACCGTCTCTGCCACACACTTGCATAGTATTGCCTTCTTTTGATTAAGGAGATCAGCAACATTCCTCACTCACGTGGTGAAATCAAAAGGTATCATGCTTGTAGACTCTCATGATGTAGGTGCCTGCAAGTCAAGCAAGAACTTTGTGGTCTGCGAGGGATGATTAAAATAATGCCTCCAGTTCAGATGTGCTAGTGCTTGCCTGCTGACATAAAGCAGTTGGTGATGATGGAGTTTGACCTTGAGCCAGGTTGTTAAAGCTTGATAAGTCTATTAACTCCCAATGTTTTGATTTGTCTCTGCTTTGTAGTTGAATAATCCAATACTCTTACAACAAAGCAACTAAGCAACATCCCTATTGCTAACATGGTCGTTCTTCAAAGTTGCATATAAGTTGCTGTACATATTTATGTGGGCAGCACAGCTTAAACAAGAAGAAGTTTGTAATTTAATAAAAGAGATAGTATGGAAGGGTTTGGAATAAGACTCCAGCATCGATAAAGAAGAAAGCCTAATATGGTGGAACTCATGAGTGTATCACATCTTAAGACCATGTTGTTTGCAGATATACCAGAGCTTTAACAAATGCTGAAGGTTAAAGTAGAGTATGACATGCAGTTATTAATACAATCACATGCTTCCATACTTGCACATTACGTGTACCAGAGGCTTTGGTACGCATATCTGTACCAATTGCACCCGTACTTGTCCCTGGTTGAGTGGGGTGCAATTTCTTGCTTGGGACTTGCCTGGGCATCCTAGTTTTCATTCCAGAGCCTCCTATACTTAATTTCAGGGCCTCCTACTTTCTTATTCATGGATACTGCCCCTAATTTGGGTGGAGGCCACGTGTTGAAAGCTTGTTGCTTCAATTCTGTCCTCCTTAAGGTTCTTCTTGTACCTGTTTGGCACGTGCTACTTTGAGTGGATGAAGCTTGGCTAAGGACTGAGTATGATGTCCAAGCATGCTTAGCTTGTGTGTCAATGCTGCTTGTCTGTGGCAGAGTCGTCAAAGACTCTCTGTTGCAAGGCTTGTAACGTACTACTTTTGCTGCCTCAATGAGGTAGTTCTCTGTTAAGATGCAAGCGTTCTTGCTTGTACCCCTCGACTTTGCTGTAACAGGTCAATGTGTGATGTAGGCAGGGGGGTACAAATTTTCCAATGGATGTATGCATTGAGGGCTGGGATGGCTGCTGTGAAGCATAGGGCATCTGAGTGGGTGATTATTGGGCTTGCCTTTCTTATTGTGCTTGTGTAAAGACACCAAGCAATTCTGTGATAGTTGATGGTCCTCTGTTGACCTTCCTTTCTTCAATAGAAATAAGCAACTCCATAAGTCCAATTATATTTCTTGTAATCTCTGGTGCAGTCTGAATTAAAGGATCTCTGCTAAGCGCAGAGCTGTGAGCCTGTAAAAGGCAATGAAGTGCTCCTTGTAACTTACTACTTCTTTAAAATTTTCCAGGGATGTTCCCAACTCATTTGTTTCTTTTCAATAGGAGTTTGCAATGCCTTGTGCTGCAAGGGGCTTGGCTATGACATGCACAAGGTTTGTTATTTTGTAAATATTGCACTTTGACGATATGAGAGTGGTTATGTAGTGAAGATCTTATGAGAGTTGATCAAGATAGTTCTTAGTAACCTTGAGTTTGGAGGTGTAAATGCTTAGAAGTTGGCGTACATGCATATTTGGGCCAAGTTGGCGTCTGATGGGGATGGAAGATCCCCTGTGTTGTTCTTGCAGAGCATAGGCCAATTGCTTGAGGTGCTGTACCTGTTGCATCATGAGGACTTTGGTGACGTCACAGTGTCTTGTGGTGGAGTGCTTTAGGCTGGTGATCAAAGCCTCTCCATTGCGCCCATGATATCCCACTGAGATGAAATGGCATCCCAGACCAATATTCCTCTTTGTCTTCTCATGTCATGGCTGTTGGTGTGCACTTCATCAAGCTAAACTTTTGCTTGATCAGGCCTCCAATTTTCTTGTCTCAATCACTTAGCTGATCAGGGCTACATGGAGTGACTGGAAAAGCGTACGCTAAGCTTGGGATAATGGCAGTGTTCATGATGTTGACTGTCTGCCATGGGGAGGCAAACAAGGCAACAAAGTCCTGCTAGCTTGTAATTCAGGCTACTTGTCACGTGCTTATGCTGGTGTGACCAGTCCAAGCTCACTGTATACTGCATGCATCAGAAAGAGCTCCTGCTGCTTATGTATTATGATTGTCTTGTTCCTGGACCTTTACTTTGCTACATAGCTGTGACATCAGATTTTGCTGGGGTTGTGCTTGTATTTACCCACTTTTGCAGCACCGTGTAGAATGCCAATGACCTTGGTTACTCTTTCAGATGTTTGCAAGGTAGCCCAGTTGGAGTTTTGCTGCTTGCTCTTGAAGGAGGTTCTTCAGTGTGCTTATCAGACGTGTGAGACCATCTGCAAATGATTCTCTGCTCAAACTGTTACTCTAGTGATTGAATTTTAGGCCCATCAGGGTTCCTGCATGGCTGTATGACTCCAGGCATGCATGATTGTGGCCTTTCCCTCCACCGTGTAGACATTTGAGCAGTGGTTCTACGTTTAGCAGGAACAAAAAGGGTGACAGAGTGCTTTCTTGGATGGTGCCTCTTTCCACGGATGTATGGTGGGTGCACTCCCCAGTGAAGAGCCTCATTAGTGCAATTGCGTATTCATATAGGTTCCTGATCACTTCATTGGCATCCATGGGGAAGCCTAGGTCGTACATTTTGATCAACGTCTTGTCACAGTCAGTAGTGTTAAAGGCTGCGGCACAGTCTACTACGAGGGCATATGTCCTTGCTATAAAGCTTTGAATCTTCAAGGACCATAATGCCACTTAAGAGCTGGTGGATGGTGTCTTTTGTTTGCTTGGCAGCTAGATGGTCCCAGCATATTCATACAAGGCAACTGTGACCAGGCGTGTCCATAGCTTGTAGAGGGTGTTGGCTTGCCCCACTCAGTGACCAGTCTGTCATATGATATGTCTGTTTCAGTGCCTTTGTTCTTGTCAATGAGTATTGTCTTGCTTTGCTTCCATACTTTTGGTGGCTTTCCTGTTGCCCAGAGGATATTGAACAGCATAAATATTGTCTAACCCGTTCTGGAGGCAACACTTCGAGGAGTTTGTTCACATCATTGTCTGGTCCTAACAAGTCATTGTTGCCAAGGGAGCGGACACGTATGCGGCTGCCCGGTCAAGAATGGATGCGTCAACTTACTTCCTTTGTTCCTTGCCTTACCTTCCAGATCGGCTTTTGTGGGTTTCTAGAAAGCGACTGAAGTTATTTTTGTTGCTGTCTTGCCGTAGATATTCGCATGGCACTCGTTCAGGTAGTTATACTGACTTGGGGTTTACTGCCCACGGTGATGCAGCATAGAAGCTCTGTGTACTATATTCCACCTTCCCTGGGTCAAATTCAATGGGGTTGGCTTCTGGGTCTTGTAGGGCCTGAATCTCAGCCCTGGTTTGTCCAGGGTTGGAGGCTATTGCTTATGTGCAGGCTCTTTTGGATGCTTGCTGATCAATCAGTCTTTGTTGCTGTTTTCTTGCTTGTTGGTTGCAATGCTTTTCATGTGCAGTGTCAATCTGATTCCTTAGGGTGTCCATGTTAATTTTAGCTGCTGTCAGCTGGACTCCTTATGACTCACCCTTAATCTGGCATGGATTTTTTTGGAAAAAGTGTACCACTGATAAAAGTGTGCTATGGGCCCTTTGCGAAGGGTTCAGATGTGTACGTCACTGGTGTGTCCTTGCATGGTAGATGCGATTCATCACATTGATATCATGAAGTTGCCTAGATAGCTCCTGACACTTCTAGTTGGACTCTGCATGAAATGCTTTTCACTATTGACTTTTGTATGATCTGCACAGTAGTCTGGTGGGCTGCAGGTACCATGACGCTCACAGCAGTGGCTTAGTCTTGCAGGTCGGTTGTCGATGGTGTCCATTTATGTCAATTTCCTGGTGGAGACGTTCTGCAGGTTTTAAAGTAACGTTTTTTAAAATGCTGCATGTAGGGTCTTACGCGTTCTGGAGGTCCATAAGCTTTTGTATCATTCCATGAGCTGGGTCCATCACAACATTCAGGCTTGTGTATTTTTCAAAATTTGAGTAGGCCAATTCTTCTGTCGGGACACATGTTTACATAGAAGCCCTTGGAAGGGAAATATAAACTTAAGGTGGTAGTGTGTACCTGCATAATCAGGGGGATGTGATCTATCTGGTGATCTAGGTTGCATGTGTAGGCAGGGGTACAAGGTCAGCGACCTGACCAGGACGCCGAGTATCATATATGCGCCCAGTTGACTGGACAATATTGTGGCTTAGATTGGCTGCTGCAAAAGCTGTATGCTTTCAGGCACTGAGATCATTATGCGGTTGTTCACTTGGTGCATTGTTTTGTCAGGTATTAGTACTGTGTGTAGTCTTTATCAGACGTTCCTGAAAAACACATTTTAGGGTCTGCTGTGCACAGGTTGACATGGGAGGCATTGTTAACCCGGATGTTACCAGATTGTAGGCAGACAAGGCTTCCTGAAAGTCTGTTCCAGTCTACCTTCTTACATAAAGGCATAGCTCTTGCGGTTCCACAGTCTAGAAGGCATCAGTTCCAGAAAGGATCTGCACCTAACTCTGCAGGAATTCACTTATTTGTGCAGGCGTGTCCAATGTTATTAGCAGGTGATCAGAATGACAGCATGCTTGAGCACTTCTTCTTGTGTTATTAAGCATATACGAGCATAGTTTGCAAGTCTTTTACAGCATAAGTAAGGTAAATGTGTCCATTTTGGTCCCAGCCCAGGTAGTGGAGGAAGGACTCATTGCCATGATGGAGAATTCTCCCCTTCTAGGTGTGTAACGCTCAAGCAAAGATGGCTTCAAGCAGGTCCTTTGCTGCATCATGAAAGCTTGTATAGACCTATTTGAAAGAGCTTTCTCTAGCAATCAGATGTGCTTCAGCACCTCTGTAATTACCTTTTCTGTATGGCCATGTTGCAGGCATGAATGAGGCAGAAGGCGCTTTAAAAATGCAAATTGCTGTGTGCTATGTCATAGGGGGACATACCCCTGGTTATCTGCATACATAAGAGAGCTCTGAGCGGAGAGTGAAAGAGAAGCCACTAGTCATGCAGCCTCTTACTAGTAAGTGCGTGTTGATCATTGATGCGCAGGAAGCTGTTGCACGCATGTGTGCTACTAATATCTGCAGCATGAAACTGATTATTTGGCGGTGTTTGGCTTGGTCACAGATGCCTAACTCAGTGGACTCCATACCTTGGGTAAAAAAACATGCTATGGACCAGCTCTGGGGCAAAGCCATCATCAGGGTTGTATGTAGCACTCGTGTTTCCTTGAGTTGTAATTTGGTGCCTTAATGGCCCATGGAATTAATAGGTTTGAAACATCTTTTGCCAACTAAACTGGTAAGGGCGTGTATGTAGCAATGGCGGCTTCAACTTACTGGCATTTAGGGAAGGTCTGGCTAGTAGCCCCAACCTGTCCAGCAGTGTATGCCTGACCAGTACAAGCGTGGAAGTCATCATGAACACTAACTCTTCTGAGGTCATGGCAGCTAATTTGGCAAGGACGCTTGTCTAGCCTACCCTAAATTTATACATTTTCTTTCTTACTTTGTTCTTGTAATTGTTTATTGGTACTTTGTAGCAGACCTTACCACTTCAGCTGAGCTGCCCTGGTTGGCAAGTACAGCTAGGTAGGTTAAACTTATCTATTCATCGATGCAATTTTTACAGAGGGGGATCACTGAGGCCCAAAATGGGTATGTTTTTGGCATGCTCCCATAATGGGTACGTTGGCCCCAACTGGCTAGCTTCAAGCTTAGCACTGACAGGTATCCGGAGCAGTTAAGCTTGAAGCTAGCCAGTTGGGGCCACTTGCCAAATCTTCTGTGGCGCGAATCCTACTTTTTGCACCCAAATCTCCACCCCAGATCACCCACTGCACTTAATTACATGACTTTTGGTGCAATGGTGCTCTTGTAAAAGACAAAAATCATAGCAAACATAATGGAGTGAAACAACCTAGTAGTTGGTGTGATGTGCAATTTCAGCCATTCAACCAAGCAAAAATCCGCGAAAGGGCTGGAAAGGGGACCAAAAAGGGTCAATGATGAGCCCCCTCCAAACCTGGGTTTCAACGTTTAATATTACAATGTATCACAATAGAAGTATTCTGGTGTGTTCAAATGACGAGTTGGGCTCTGGTTGGGCCATGGTGGCCCCATATGCGCGCAATTCAGGCCAAGATAGGCCAAAAACCCAGGCTAGATGCTCGTCCAGGCCACCAGGATCATCCATTTCAGCCCAAATTTTATAAGTAGCCTACTTGCATGATATACTTACTATCTACATCAAAAAAGAGCATGCCCAGACTTTTAGTCAGTGAACCCCCTCTGCAAATTTTAATGTACAATCTTTTGCTGAAAGAGGAGAGGTACCTAGCCGCATTTTATCATCTCTCCTAAAATTCCTTACACTGACAAAAGCTGCACCCAGACCAGTACGAATTGCACTGGAGTATCATTATGCCTCTGTCTTGCGTCTTAACATTGACGACGTTAGATAATGCACTTGGGTTGGGCTCTCAAGCAAGAGCATGAGTGCATGCCTGGCGGCTGTGGCATTAAGCTGCCCTTCAAAGGGAAGCCTGATCAAGCATACGTATTCCAGGCTCTTGAAGGCAGTGAAAGTTGGGAGCAGCTCAAGTAGGATTAGAGGCTTCCTTTTGTGTGCCCTCCATGGTTAAAATGCTGCAAGTGTATACTGAGTTGACATGGCTGGACATGTTAGTGCGAGTGCCTAATTGCGTCCTAGAAGGACTTGTAATTGTTCTTGGTTTGATGCTGAGTGCGAGAATTATAGGCGTGCTCTGCTGGGCACCGTGTGATGTAATGGGCAGGCTATGCATGCTTGCAAGCTCTTTAAGAAGCAATTACGCTTACAAATAAGGCGTTCAAAGTGCACTCAATGAGTCTCAAAAGGCTGTGCTCTTTGATAGACTGCGTAGGAAAGACCCTAAGTTGCATATATTCTCACAGAAGCCTTCTTTCAGGAAAAATCCCCTTGTCTGCTTAAGAGGAGTACCTTGCATCTCACTTTCCGATCCTGGTAGACCAGCAGCTACGGGGGCAATGTGTAGCAGCACAAGAGCGAGTAACAGCTAGGGTCATGGCCGTTCCTCTGAATTGTAATCAGCCAGATTAGCTGTGGAAGATGGATGTGCGTGCTCCTGCCGACTCTGACGCTGTTGCTGCTCCCTTTTTGAAGTACACCACTGTCACACAGCTTGATAACAACGGGCAAATGTGTCAACGTCCTCTTGCCTTATGTAGCTGAGCTGTTGAAGCTAATGATGGACAGAGCTTGCATGTGTGCGTGTTGGAAGCACGCTAAGCTTTGCCCCCTGTACGAAGTAGGGCCTCTGCGTAGCCTTAACAGCTATCACATGCTTGCTGTCAGCGGCGCTATGCACTGCCTATGTGCTAGCATTACTTGGGCCGTAATGTACTGCTTATGGTGCGTTGCTAAAAGTATATCACCTGCAAGAAGCGCTTACTTGCCTGAGTCTGTTACACGGAATCACTTATTTGTCAATGTGCAATAGTCTGAGGTTTCTTCTTTAATTGCTTTAAGTTGAACAGAGATCTTGCTAACAAGGACACCTTAAGGTTCCTGGGCATGCACTTCACAAAGAGCATCAACTTTCGAGAGGCAGCTGCTAGGGCTGCACAAAAATCCCAGCTGCTGCTTACAAGGAGCATGCATTTTGAGCGCGCATGCATTGATAGATAAGCTACAAACTTATTTGTGGCTCGCTAACACATGTGCCGTACCAACTGGGGTGTATGCTAGCCGAGTGTGGAGCACTGCTTACATGAGAGAAGGTGCAGCTTTTGATAGTGTGGGGCAGAAGTGCCATCTGTACTTCGTGAAAGGTATACTGGCACTAAGCATACGACTTTCAACTGGGCAGGTTTGAGAGAGAGTGGCCATGAAGTTCTGCAATTTTACTGGTTTAGGGCTGCTTCTAAGTTTTAGGGTTAAGTTTAAGTTTTACAACACCATACTTTATTGTAACAGCAACCTTGAACGCAAGTTGGTCAAGGCTGATTGTGTGTTACGTGCTAGAGACAATTCTTGTTGGACTACACAGCTGCTTGAGGCTTTGCAAGGGTGAAGCTTGCTGAAGTACGCTTTCACCATCAAGAAGTTCAGAGGGCCATAGAGGACAATTATTTTAGGAGGCAGCCATGTAAAGCAGCTACCTACCGAGCTTGGTCTGCCTCTCCTTCTGTTGAATGTGCTCAGTCTGCTGCAAGGGTTCCTGGTTACATGCATTTGGACTTGCCCAAGCATGCCCATACGCATTGCCAGCAGGTTGCGTGCTTACACTTTAAGGGTTTGATGAAGCTCAAGGCAAGGCCGGAACTTTCATTGCAACCATGTGATTGCCAGGATATCTAAGATAAGAGGTCATCTTTCCTGCAAAGATGCCCATGTGTGCGTTCTAAGACAGTACTTTGCCCATTCATACGATGACTAACTTGCAAGCTGCGAATTTGTTGCTCAGGGGTAACCAGCCTTACTTAACTTTGTCATGAATTTAGCAAACAAGATGTTTGGCTTCAATAATCAGTTCAACAACAACTTAACAGCTTTCCTCCTGTCTTCCAAGCTTATAACTGTTTTTGTAGCCCTGCGGCCGCACCTTCAGCAAGGCCTGTCCACATGGGCAGGCCAGCGCCAACCCGCGAGGGGAGGCATTTCATGCAGACCGCTTCAAATGTGGGATACATGCAAGGGTCTCCTGTGCTTGAGATAGAAGGTGACTTGTGGAGACTCAGATTCCAGATTGCTCTGGCTAATGGCAGTGCAGTGTTCTGCTTCTTATCTCTAGTGCTCCTGTGAAGTACTCTTAACTCTAGTGCTCCTGCATTGGCTTCCTAGGTGTGCACCCTTGTCATCATGAGCATTGGACTGCATCATCTGGCATGTAGCATGACAATTTATGCAAACACAGCGTGCTAAGTAGATGTACCCCCACATGATCACTAGGTTGTGCTAGCATCTGGGGTTGGCCTGAAGCTTTCCTATGTTATGAACGCATGTTATGGCTTCAGGCTGTACTCCCATGCTCATCGATGTTATTTTAAAGGCCGCACACTTCTTGCTCTTTGTTTCTTATTTGTGGCTGAATAAACATATACTGTACCAGCTGGTATGTATGCTAGCCAAGTGTGGGGCACTCCATACATGAAGCAAGGAGCAGAGTTTGATAGTGTGGGCCAGAAGTGCCATTTGAATTTCTTAAAAGGTGTCCTTGGCGTAAAGCGCACAATTTCTAACTGGGCAGTCCTGAGGGAGTGTGGTCATGAAGCTTTGCAGTTTTATTGGTTTAGGGCTGCTACTAATTTATATAACAGTATGCTAAGATGTAACAGCAACACTGTGCGTAAACTTGTCAAGGCTGATTGTGCTTTACGTGCAAGAGA
>QAXF01006067.1:39612-55309 GCA_004335645.1 Dunaliella sp. WIN1
CACACACACACACACACACACACACACACACACACACACACACACACACACACAGGCACATGGCTGCCTTGGCCGAGCAGCGCCAGCGCAACGCAGCCGCTGCAGCAGCTTCCGCTGCAGCACACACACCCGTGCAAGGCTGTTATTCACCCAGCACGCCTAGCACAGCACGTCAAACCTCAATCCAGGAGACCCCTGAGTTAAACGCACCCAGCACACCCAGCACTGTCCAGCCGCAGAAACATAGAACCTCCAAACCAGGCACTTCTAGCACGACAAGGCCGCCATCCCAAAAGGCAACTGGCGCAAGCGCTCGGCCCTCATCACAGAAAGCCATTGACTTCGGCACCACCCCAGGTGCTAGCCCACCCCTCAGCTCTGCGCGATCAGGGTCGGCGCCCCAGCCACAGCAGCAGCTGCAGCAGCGGCAGCAGTCAAGGTCCAGCCAGGTGCAGCAGGCTGGACAGCCGCAGCAGCAACCGCCAAAGTCGGGCCGCAGGGCACTCAATGCAGGCAATGGGAGCAGCAAAGAGGGTGGGAGCAGCAAAGAGGGTGGGGGTAGCAAAGAGGGCGGGGTGCTTGCCCTCAGCCACCCGAATGCCGGCGGTGGAGCAACAGCGAATGGCGGAGATGGCTCCAGGCCGCAATCCGCCCGGCATCGCCCACATGATCTGCAGGAGCAGGGTCAGCAGCAGCAGCAGCTGCTGCAAGGAGAGCTGCCAAGGCAAGCTGGGAGGAACTCACGGCCGCAGTCATCACAACAACCGCCGCCGCCGCCACCGCAGCAGCAGCAGCAGCAGCAGCCCCTGATGGAACCCCGTGCTTGTGCTCATACACCTAGCAATGAGCCGCAGTCTGGACCACGCTCCTCGACCAATGCACCACCCCAGCAGCAGCAGCAGCAGCAGCAGCTGCATGGGCACCACCATGGCACGCAGCCTTGTAACGGCCCCACAGCACCAACACTAGACAGTGTGAGGCCTTCGTCTCGGCCACAGTCCGCCTCTTCGTCACAGGCCGCACCGAAGTCGGGGAGGCGGCGGCCAAGCTCAAACCACAACTCCACACAAGCTGAATAAACGATCAAGCCCATACCATGTTCAAGCACGACGTTCGAGCTCAAGCTGACTAAGTGATCAGTCTTCAGCCAGAGATCCGCGGGTTCCGAGCCTGTGGCAAGTTTGTATAAGTTAGCTTACGATAAAATACCAGCATCTAGGATGATCTGTGGCGTGGACCATGTACCTCGAGGGATACTTGTTGGATCACTCAGTGACCGTTTTGGGCGGAGACAGAACGCCATTGGATGACTTTTTAATCCACTTTGGTCTAATTGTATAGGTTGTATAGCTGTACCTGCCTACAAGGGCAGCTTAGCTGAAGCAGAAGACGCCTGCAGCCAATGACCAAGGAAAGCAAGAAAGTGGCAGAGATTACCTAATGACAAAAAAGGGAAGCCAAGTGCAAAAACCACTTAGGGAAGCAAAGTGATGAGGGTATGATGAATTGGATGAGAGCTGCGCAGAAGTAACCGGTTGCATACTTTAAAATCCTTTTTGCGGTCGCAATTATTTTTGTTGGCTGGTTCGGGTCACAACCTACTGGAAGCTCGGCTGAGAGAGGAGGGTCTGCAACTTGCAAGTCGTCTCAGTTGAGGCGCACACGTAGCTTTTGCTTTTTTCCTCTTAAGTGAGAAATTGGTGTTTACAGTATTCAGGCTTCAATTTGTTCTAGATCAGCCCATCAAGCCTGAAAGTGGCATCCTTCCAACATGCTGTAGCGGTGAAGGTGCCCTGATGTCCAATATGCCACTGGTTACCATAAGCTTGTTCCGACTTCCCCCTATCACAGTTTGAGGCACCTCCAACTAGCCAGGATAATTTGCCAGCCACAGCTGCAGGTGTCTTCGTAGACATGTACTATACATACATATCTATAATAGTGACACGTACATTTTGAAGCACAGTAGTCTGTGGTGTGTGCTGATAGGCCAGCAATCGCATTTCTTGACTGAAGACCTCATCCCTGCTATCCCTGTACTGATGTCTGGTCAGAAGCAGAAAAGAAGAAAAAGAAAATACTCCACTGGTAGTGATGTCACAGCCAGCAACAGAAGCAGAGCTGATGGATGCTAAGGCTACCTATAGGCTCCCTGAAAAGGCTGTTTGGAGTCCTCCCTGTTGCGCTAAAGAGGCGAGTACTACACCAAAAGGTTTCAAACCTCTTTGTAAGTTACAAAGGTGTTCCCCGTTCGCCACAACATTGGGCTAATAAGGTTTTGCTGCACAGCCACCCGACTAAAGAACTAGCCAAACAGCTAGCTATACAGCTAGCCTGCAAAGGAATAGAAGGGCTAGAGCAAGCTTGGACCATTTACACCAAAGGGCTGAAGTAGACATAGCTGTACATGCTCACGAGGGCTGCTACAAGTGGCCTGTGTGAGCCCACAAGTTATTGCATCTTAAAGCAGCCAGAGTTTATAACCTGAACACATATACAACATCTGAATGATTATAAAAATTGACCATGCGCATTAAGAACACGTCTGCGCTTCATTTCATAGGTACACAGGGAAGGTTCACTGAAACGTTGCTGCATGACCGCAACTTAAATTGGGCCTCAAGAGGAGAAGGGTTGCACCTTCACCTACCTCTCTTGCAAGAGGTTTGGACGTCTCTGTTTCTGAATGCACGCTGGCCCATTCCGTGCATAGACTTTGACCTTCTTCAAGCCTCCCACAACAGCGTATTCAGTGATAAGTGTACCCACTCAAGACACTCTGGAGTAAGCCAGACCCCAAAAGCTGCTGCAGCCTTCAGCTCCCTTATAAGGAACAAAAGGGTACCTCCCAGGCCAACCGATGCATTGCGTTGACTGGGAGGACCAGCACGAAAGATAACTGCAGCCTCGTTGGCTCCACAGAAGGGTGCCCCCTAGGCCAACCAGTGCACTGTAACCTTTAAGAAGGCCCGCACCAAAGACGGCTGCAGCCTTATCAGCTCCCATGGCAGTAACTAGAAGGTGCGTCCCAGGCCCTGTCAGCTCGCACGGAAGTAATGAGAGGATGCCTCCCAGGCCAACCACTGCGCTGCGTTTGCTGGAAAGGCCCGCACCAGAGTCGGGGCAAGGCCTGACCACAAGGCCCGGACACCGCCCTCCTTCCAGAGCTGCATGAAGTGGCGCGATTGGTTGTTGCGTGAAGGTCTTTGAGCAGACTAAACAAGCACAATTGACATGCTATGGGCTTCTGTGAAGGGAGCAGCCAGCTCTCTGTTGACCTTCAAGGCTCCTGAGCTGGACTAAGTCGGCCCAAAGGAACCTCTTAGGTTGCACGAGGGCCTCTGTATAGGCATCGAGTAGCTATCTGCTGACAAGGGCATTGGTAGAGGCAACGAGCAGCTCTCTGCTCACAAGAGCTTTCCTACTGGCAACCACTTCTGACTGGCAACCACTTCATAACAAAGAAAAGCTTGCCTGGCCATGTTCCCTGCAGCAAACAAACCAGCAGTTCAAGGCTTGGCAACGCATCTCCTGCTCACCAGTTTGAGGTGAGCTCGAATGCTCACATCCCAGGCCGTGCCGGGACTGGCGGTTTGCAGCCTTGTTTTGGCCACGTCCACAGGTAGGACCAGAGCCCACATCTGCAGGACAATGAGAACAGCGAGAAAATTCAGAAGGTACCAGAGCCCACATCTGTAGGACAATGAGGTATGTGAAAAGCTGAATTAGTAACAGGGCCCACATCTGCAGGACAACAGGATATGCCAGGCATTACAGAAGGTAGGACAAAAGCTCGCATCTGCAGGACAACGAGAGCCGCGAGATGTAGTGAAGACCGGAGCCCACATCTGCAGGACAATGGGATGTGCGAGGAATCATATAAGGTAGTATAAGGGCCCACATCTGCAGGACAATGGGACATGCGAGGAATCATATAAGGTAGTATAAGGGCCCACATCTGCAGGACAATGGGTTACATGAGGTAGTATAAAAATTGTATGTGTGTCTATATGTTGTCAGTGGGGGTTATCTGAGCAAAAGTTCGGGCATGCTCTTTTTATGGCGTAAATCGTGTTTTTACATTAATACAAGGTGGGCGGAAAAGTTTTGGGGTCAAACAGATGGCTGGGTGCTCTGGGGTGAAAAATTGACCTCATTTTTGGCATAGATCAACCCAAGTTGCGCTCACCAGGGCCCAGCCACGGGTCAAAAACCATTAAGAATGCTATCAGAACGTTTCTTATATATAATTAAATTATCGTGAATGTATAAATGCTGGTTTGGTGGGGCCAATTTTTGGGCCTGATTGGCTGATTTTATTTAAGGGAAATGACCAGAACTCCACATTTGAACAGCCACTGGATCTTTTCACTCCATTTCTTTTGCAATGATACTTATTTGATGTATGGACCGCAAATCTCTAAAAAACACCCAATTTAGGCCAGTGGGTGATCTGGGGTAGAGATCTGGCTGCAAAAAGTAGGGTTCACGCCGCGGCCAGTTTGGCATGGGCCCCCCGACTGGCACCTTTCAAGCTCAGTTGCTATGAGCAGGGCTACCTGGGGGTACTGAGCTTGAAAGGTGCCGGTCGNGGGGGGGGGGCATACCCTGGGAGCATGCCAAAACCATACCCACTTTGGGCCTCAGATAACCCCCTCTGATATATTGTAAAATGAGGTTATATCAAAGGTAGTGTAAGGGCCCACACCTGCAGGGCAATGGGGTGGTATGAGGTGAAATTTTTAGGTAGTATTAGAGCCCACATCTGCAAGGCAGCGGGCACACAGGCAAAGGAGGGCCTGCTGACGAGTTCTTTTCAGTTTCCAAGCTGCACAACATTACAGGCTTGCATGTAAGATGCTGCGTGCTCGCATCATTCACAGTGGCTGATTGATGCCGTCTGTGCTGTTGCAAGCGCAGCACAATGACGCAAAAGGTGCAAGTGATGCAGGGAGTGCAGTTGTAGAGTCTGACCAGAGGGAAAGATCATAAGCTGCATAGGTGTAGATGTGAGAGTGTATGTAAATACACATTATAAGAGGGTGATGCCATAAGCTTTTTTTGTTAACTTATTCGCACCAGGGGGAAAGGTCATAAGCATGGTGCTATGCACCTTCAAGGCTTCCACTCCATCCCTATAGAGCCCTACAGCGAGGACCATGCCACAAGGCCCGTACCGTGCAGCCAACACACTCATTATGGCATCAGTCATTGCTGAGGAACCATGTAAGCATCAAACTGTGTTTGTCCCATTTAGTTGACATGTTCCCCGAAGCTATGACATGTCCCCTGAAGCTATGATTGTAGTGTAAAAAGCCTTTAAAAATAAGAAGCCTTTACAAATAGGAACCTGCAGCCTCAATGTACCTTGAACCTGAGATGGCTCACCTTAGTTTGCAGATTGCATGCCACTAATAGTCAGGTGCTTGTGAGTCTATCAGCAGCTCCGCCAGCTTGTGAATAACAATGGTTGCCAGACCCATGAACTGGGAACATATGCTACTATTGTAGAGGTAAGTACATGTCTGTAACAGGGCATTGGCGCTTAGTGCTCTAGAAGACCCTTAAATAGCGCCAACGGCCATTATGCGTAAAAAGACACTACCATATAGAGCTATGATTACACAATACTTCATAGTGCTATAATGCGCCAGGAATGCGAAAAGCAGCGCTATATGCTAATTCCTTATAAAGGGTCCCTTATATGCACGGAACAGCAACACCAATTATAGGAAAGCTGGCCAGCCCTGCAATTGATGCCAACCAACACATTTAATTGGGGTATGATAAGTAAGATAAGTTGAACTGAACGCTGCAAGCGGACACCATATGCTCCTGGGTCATAACTTGTTGCTTCATTCCATGCCATCAACACTGTGATGCACAACAGACAGGTATGTATACAAGGCATCTTGTCAAACACAAATAGCTTATGATGGTCCGGCAGCTTTTTAAAACCTGTTAATGAGGGGGACTTACACTGTAAATAACAGCTCCTTGGGCCACAATTGCAAGACTTCTGAAGTTGTTGCAGCCTCACACTGCCTGCAAACAACTGCTCCTATAAGCTGCCTTTGTTTGCAGGCGTCTTCTGCTTCAGCTACGCTGCCCTTGCAGGCAGATACAGCTATGTAACCCTGACCTAGACCTTAACCTGTAAGTTGCCCCAACCAAGACTCACCGCCATGCCAGAGAGGCCACCGCTTACAACCGCTGAGGCCGCCGTCGACAGCACAGGTGCCACGCCCCTGGGTGTACTCCCCTTGTGTTGCTGATGATGCGTGAGATTTACTACCCCAACCAGCACTCACCGCCATGCCAGAGAGGCCACCGCTTACAACCGCTGAGGCCGCCGTCGACAGCACAGGTGCCACGCCCTGGGCACCTCCTGCTGTGCTGCTCCCCTGGGTGTACTCCCCTTGTGTTGCTGATGATGCGTGAGAGGCACTGCGCCCCAGGGTTGGATTTGTGCTGTGTTCCGTAGTATGCTCTGTCAATGCGGATGTGGAACCTCCTGGGTTGCTCACGCTAATGGAACCGTCTTGCAAGCTGGAGCTGCTGCATTCCCATGAACTATCCAGGCTTTGGCCTCGGGAACCCTCTCTGCTGGCTAGACTGGACGGTCTGGGCGATGCCTCTTGGTTTGAGCTCCATTTTGAGAAGCCTTCCTGCATCTTGTGCCTGCGCAAGAGCATCAGCGCATCCCAGCATACTGCGCTCTGATATTGCCAGGGTAAGCATCTTGTGTGTAGCTTTGTGAGAGTAAGTATACTCAGCAATCCGAGTAAACCATTATAGGGTGTATGTATGTTGTTTGTGATTGTGCATGTGCATGTGTGTGTGTGTGTGTGTGTGTGTGTGTGTGTTTCAAATGCGACTGTATTGAGATAGCAGAGCCTGCACAGCTTTCTTGCCTTCCCATTGCTCAGAGTAGGATAAAAAACAAAATGCAGCTTTAAAGCTACGTGTCAACTTCCACGCAAACTCCAATGTGTTAAGGATGCAACATCTGTGATCCACCGTGACAATTATGTTGTGGCACAAGCAAAAAGAGCTCAATCACTCCGGCAGCTGCACAGCTGCTTTTGAGGCTCCCCGACACATCTGTTGCCCAGGAATCTCTGCTTAGCAGCCTATACTAGACATTGTCGATCACTGTTTACCTCAGGGTCTCATAGGTGCTGAAGAAGATGGCATTGCCAGGAACCTCTCGGCAGACCGTGGCCAGTAGCCCCCGCCCCAAGAACCTGGGGCAGTCAAAACCAGGATGGTGTCATGAAGAGCCTGGGTCAAGCAGAAGCTGGGTTGTGTCATGCTCAGGGGCAAGCAGAGGCTGATAAATCTCACGATAAACCTGAGGCAAGCAGAAGCTGATTGGTGCCATGAAAAGCCTGGGGGCAGCAGAAGCTGAATGGTGCCATGTAAAGCCTGGTTTAAACAAAAGCTGGCAAGTTGAGGTGCCCATACCGTACAGGCATTAGTATTTTGCCTGGAATTTGGCCTTAGTTACCCTCTCCTGGAAAAGTAAGCAAGGCCTGCATGGCAAATGCTCACGAAGGGCCCTTTGTGAGGATGCAAGGCCAACAGCAGCAGTAATTAGATTTCAGGTGAGCAAACCAGCTTGGCCACTTAACACCCGGGCCCCACGTGACAACTGAGGTGATATTCAAGACCAATAACCAGATTAATAGTAAGCACAGCCGCCTTGGCCACTACACACCTGGAGCCCTCTGTGACCTGGCCCGTACGCAAACAACAGAAAGTACACTGGTCAGATAAATATAAGTTATGCACCTGGGGCCCTGTGTGATCAGGCCCGTTTGCAGACAGTTGAGATAGTGAAAGTGACATCATATAGTCGTACTTAAGGCTTGCTTGGCCACCACCCACCTGGAACCCTCCATGATTAGGTCCATACAACAATCCGACAAATTTAATAGATAATAGTAACAATCATATAATTGTAGAATAGGCTTGCCTGGCCACCACACACCTGGGGCCCTCTGTGACCAAGCCCATTCGCAGACAGTGCAGCGGCCCTACAAAGTTCACTCCCCCGGGGCCCTGCATTCTGCACTGCAGATGGCACAGGAGCCAAGGGACATACTAAAGACATGCAAGGGACATACTAAAGACATGCAAGGGACATACTTAACACATGCAAGAAGACATGCACATAGACACACATCTACACATGGCATGACATGACATGGACGCATAGACATACACACAAACATAAGGCACACATGAACAAGCGCGCATTTGTAATCACATGCGTGTGTGTTTGTGTGTGCATGTGTGTGTGTGTGTGTGTGCTTGTGTGTGTGTGTGTGCACGCGCGTGCAGACGTGTATCCATGTACATGAGCATGAAGGCAGGCACGTAATATATAAGGAGAGCACACACATAAGCTGCCTTTGGCTTCTTCAGGTGAGCTCCTAAATCCTGCCTAGATGATGTGCGTGTTTGATCGTATATGCTCTATAGCCCCGTGGTGTGGGTGCCCATGAGCTGCAGCACAGCAGCAGTGGCCGGATGCCCAGAGTTTTGTCCTAGCTAGCCTTACCATTGTGTAAAGGCAAATTAGAGGTACATGTTTGATCATCTAGGCAGCCATACCTGAGAGCAGTAAAATGTCAAGCAGCGCTGGTATGCATCTCCTTGCATGCATGGTGTGAGCAGCCCAAGGTGTCAGGGGTGTCTCGCTTGCTTAGTGTATCTGTGTATGCATGCAGGCATGGTAGGCAGCCCAAGGTGTCAGTGCCCTCACCTTTACCAGCTCCACAGGCCCAAGGATTAAGGAGAGAGCCAGGCCTGAGAGCGGTGAGCGAGTGAGGGGGCAGCAAGTGTGGTGTTGCCTGGGGAAGTGAAGGATGAAGAAGAGAGGGTAATGAAGGACAAAGAAAAAATAGGCCTGAGAGCGGTGAGTGAGTGAGGGGGCAGCAAGTGTGGTGTTGCCTGGGGAAGTGAAGGATGAAGAAAAGAGGATTTCGAAGGACAATCAAGATCAAGGAAAGGTTAAGGAATAAGGAGAGTTTTGGCCTGATACGGTAGGCGAGTTAGAGGGCAGCATTTGTAGTGGTGCCTGGGGATGTGAAGGATGCAGAAGAGAGTCAGGCCTGAGAGTGGTAAGCGAGTGAGAGGGCAGCAATTGTGGCTGTGCCTGGGGAATTGATGATTGACAGGGCTAGGCACTAAAGCAGTGCCAAACAGCATATGTTGAGATCTTGAGGAACGAGGGCGCAGAAGGAAGTTATTAGGTAGCCTTCCTCGCCTTAATTCCGTCTTGGCTTCCTGGCTTTTGGTTGCAGGTGTCTTCTGCTTCAGCTAAGCAGCCCTTGCCGGCAGTCACAGCTATGTAACCTCAACCAAGGCAGACGGCACAGCATCAAAAGGCAAGCCACCATGTTCAGCAACACTTGAGTGCGAGAAAAAACACATAGAATGAAAAGAAGGTGCTTTTAATCTGAACCTTGTTCGGCAACATTGGTTTCAAGGCAAAACTTTGTTTCAAGGCAAAATTTTGATTCAAAGCAATAGCCAGTACAAAGTTCAGGGCTTTGCCTGGGCACGTGGCTAGGCACTTCCAGTCAGAACATGGGAGCATATCATGGAATTACACGCCTATGGGGGTGCTTTCCTCCAGCCAGAACAACAAGAGTTCAGGACGCCCTGCCTCACATAATCAAATACTTGCATTCTTACGGTATGAGAGCTCATAACATCAATGATAAACGTCACGATGCCTCTTGTGATCAGAAAGACAACAAAATAGAATTAGCCCAGGGCTATGTCTCATACGTTAAGAGACAACCTACGACTAGGCACATTCAATTCTAAGGTGCTCCTTGGCTCTTAGAACGCCAAGGCAGGTCCACGCTTTGACCTGCCATACCCTACCCCTGACTCACAGTCCCCCCTTTTGTAACCATCATAACCATTGACCTGTTACACCCCTACGACAGCCTCTTCTACAGCCTACAGCCTCTTCTAAAGCCTCTTTTACAGCCTACAGCCTACAGCCTACAGCCAAAAGCAGCCTCTTCTACAGCCTCATTTAAAGCCTACAGCCTCTCCTACAGCCAAAGGCAGCCTCTTCTACAGCCTACAACCTACAGCCTCTTCTACAGCTCTTATATAAGCACACACCATGTAGGCAAACTTTTGCTCATGAGATCTTGATTGAGCATCACCAGCAAGCGCCCCTGACAAAGCCACCACTGCCTGCACCAACAGATGATAAAAAGTAATCCAAGGTATCATAGTAACGTTACTTACATTCAAAGCAACAATGATAACGTATCATCAGCAAGTGCCCCTGATGCGGTCATTGCTGCCTGCACCCATAGATATTGACAATAATCTATATTGGTACTTACACTATTAGTCACAGTGATAGATCATCACCTGCAAACGCCCCTGACGCGGCCACCATGTGTATCTGGGGTCCAGTCTTCGTAGAGGCAGCAGGCTGGCCGCAATCAGAGCTAGCTGCGCCCAAGGATTCATGCGCATCAGCACCCCATTCCCCGCTTCCATCAGACTGAAACGCGCCAGCAGCAGCATCTGCTGACTGCTCTGCGGGAGGCTGTGCGCCCGACGAGCTGGCTGATAAGGCGTGCGGGGTTGTGTGTGCGTGCGGCGGGGGTTGGGAGAGCCAGTTGAGGGTGCGGCAGTAGACCTGCAGCAGGGTCCAATGTATCTCAACTATGGGGTGCGGCAGTAGACCTGCAGACTGTCTCAACTATAGGATGCGGCAGTAGACCTGCAGACTATTTCAACTAAAGGGTGCGGCAGTAGACCTGCGGCAGTACAGCTAAAAATGCCAAGAATACCGGTACTGGTACGCGTACGGCTCCACAATATTGACATTAAGTGTCCCAAATTGCCAAAGGATGCAAACATTTTTGCACAAAGCACGCGTAATTTTTGGTACATCTGCATATGCCACCACCTCACATACCCAGTTAAATTACCCTGACCTGCAGCTTGAGTAACATGTGAGAGCGTACCCCCTTGTTACGCTGGCTGGGCCATGCGGCAAGACTTAATTGGCCCAACGTTGTGGCTAATGGGACACTCCTTTGTACCCTTTGCTCCTCTCACGTGGGAAAACACAACCCTGAGCCAAGTGGTTTTGAGCTGCGACCCTTGTGAGCTTTGACCCAAAGTGACCAGTGGAGTCGAATCAATCGACTTTAGGTTACAGCTGAGTAGTGACAGGAGGACACATAATAAATAGCACGCCTGCCGCACTGCCCTGGTTGCTGGCTCAGCTGTGCCCATTACAAGCACATCGCAATGTACAGGCGTAGATGCAGGTTTGCCCACCAGCATTTCAGCATGGTGCCTTGGGCACCTGCCATTAGTATCTTCTGTGAGCATCTTCTGCAAGCATCCATGCAGTAGCTCTCAGGGGGTGTTTCCCCCTTCGCCATAAGGTGTCAGGGGAGCCACCAAGACAGCAAGAGATTCTCCCACTTGAAACGCGATGACACACCTGGCGTTTGCCTTGTGTGTCTGATGCAACCCAGCTGAGGCGGTGCAGCAGCCTTGTTAAATGTAGTCTTGATTCATAGGGTATGAGTCAAGACCATGATCACATTATCATCGACTAAAATTGATGTTGCCTTATGTGTCTGAATCATGCACCCTTTTGAAGTTGCCCATAAGAAACAGCCATGAACCAAGCAGTGCAAATTTGGTTATGTTGCGCTGATGCACCTTTCAATTAAAATGCTTGGCAAAATCTTACCTACAAGCGTGCTCAAACCTGGGTAAAGCTCGACATGCAGCATGTTTAAATCCAAGCAGCTCTTAGATGCAATTATAGACAACCTAGCTACCTAGCTGGATGCACCAAGCAGCGCATCTTTGAGCTCAAGCAGGTTTTTTGATACAGTCACATACAGCCTAGCTACCTAGCAGGGTGCATCAAGCAGGTGTTTGGTACAGTCACAGACAGCCTAGCTACCTAGCTGGATGCATCAAGCAACTCCACTGATGCAGGCAAAGCAAGTACACCCTCACCATGTAGTTAACCCCAGTTTCAAGCATGCCCCCTACCAGAGGAGGAGATACGCCTCGGAACAAACCTCTGGTCACCTGCAGACATACACAAAGCAGTCTACAGCTCTGATATATTTCAGAGCAATGAATTGACAATACTTCGTTTATATATGAGCCAGGGAAAGCCATTGGGAGGGGAACAACTTTCATCAACAGGTCGATGCTCTTAAATACTTGCACCCCTCTAGGACAACCCAGAACTAAGCCAGACCTGTGCTGCTCAGCAGAGGCCTCTTCACCATCATAAAGAAACGCTATGCTTCACAATTTCTGGCACTTTATAACGTCACACAACATTATATTATAGAATTCTAGCGCTAAAAAGCAACATTGCTCCCTACAGATCGGCGAACAGCGATTCATGAGGGACTCCTATAGCGCTATATGGCGTTACACATTGTACAGCGCTATAGGCCGGTCCCTTATCTTCTTAGATCAGGCAAAAGCCGATCCCTGAATAAGATGCTGAGGGTGAGCCACCTAGTAATAGACCTGTACTAAAGGCTTCAGCCACTTGCAGCACACACAGATGGTGATGCTTACATAGCTTGCACCAGAAAGCAAAAGGAGGGTCAATGGCCGGTATTGAGCAGTTGATCTAGCAATGTAGGTGGTAAAAATAGTATCAAACTCTATGCTTCACGTCATGGACCTATGAAGATAGTCACGATATCACAAGCATCATTAGCGTATGCAACCCTTGACATCACACACAAATGCTGAGATCTGAGCTGGCACGCATTGAGCACTAACATCCAGGGTTGGGTAATACGCCAATTTGGGAGGTGGCGGACGTATCGATACTTGAGATATTCGACAATATTAAGGAAAAATAGTGCAGAAATCAAGATATTCTACGTTACGTACGGACGTATTTATGAAAACACGTCATGTATTGCCCAACCCTGCTAACATCATAGTCTTGCTCTGACTTGAAGCTATGTTGCCCCAAGAACATTCTTGCATTGGTCAGCGCATGCACTTGGCACATACGTATGCAAAGTCTATTTTCAGTTCCCATGCACGGTCCTGTATGCAAATACATGCACAAATTGTCAGTGCAATCTCCAGTCAACACAAGTGATGGTACTCCGGTCTCCAGCAACAGTCATTACAATTTAACATATACTAGAACATGAGCCAAATTCATGCTTATGAAGTGGGGCCCACAACTTGCTTTCAGATATTTACATTATATTTTCAACCCTATAATAGGCTTAAGAAAGTGCTGCTTTGCGATTATTGTCCACTTTCGTCCCTTACGTGCAACGTGCAACAATAGGCACTCGAGTGCTTTAGTTCCCATTTGCGCGATATATGTACATGAATCAGCACGTAACATTAGGCATGGACCAGGAGCTCTGCAGAATAAAGTTGCACAGCTGTATCAGCTCTTGGGGGTAGCTGAAGCAAAAGCACCATTTAACAAGATGTAGTGACATAACCTTTAAATTGAAATACCCAACTTGAGCGCAAGCACCATTAGTGCCGTTTCTGAGTGCAATGCTTTGAGACAGGCATGACAGCACAAAGTTTCAGAGAAGCATCATGACCCACGATATATGTGTCGCTAAACAGGCAACAACAAAAACCTGCGAGACACACGGTTGGAGCCAAGTGACTTGTATATTGCAGGTAACATGGGGATCCTCATTCTATTTTAAATATTGACAAAAGCTTAGGGGTGAGCTTGCGCTGTCATAAAGCAAACGAGAAGAGTGAGTGCTGTGAAGGTCACTCTCCGCTCCTATACACCGACAAGCGCGTGCTTGTCCCGCAGCATCAAGCTTCACCCCTTCTGGCACTTTTCAAGGGAACAGACCAATTTGCTCAGGTCAGTTGGATTGCCAACTCTTCGCCAAGGCAGGCTGTAATACTGACACACTGGATTCGTGTGAATCGACGTGTGATCTAGTTATCTTCTTCAGCCAGGAGAAGCATGCATGATGCTGGAAGCATGAGTGATGTTTGATGCATAGAGTCTCTTCAGGAGCAGGCGTTGGCAAGACCTGCATTAGCCCCTGTTACCTGATTTAGCAGCTTCATTGTGGGACTTCACCCTCCTTGCTGCTGATTGCTTATACGGCTCTAGTACATCACAAGCCGTTCTGCTATCCATCTCACTTTCAATGAAATGTGGCCTCAGCAACAATCCTTTGCCCTTACCCCTTCTTGCTGAAGGATCGTCTTGAAGCAGTGCACTGCGTTTCTGTACTGGTAGTGCGGAGCAGATTGCAGCCGGACCTTCACCGTGTCAAAGGGAAACCCTACAGGGTGCAAGTTGTTGAGCCACAGGCGATGCTGAGCTTGAGGTAAAGTTTTTTGCTGGGCCAGCCACAGCAGCCACAGAATCATCAAGAATTGTTGCTCAGTGTATGGTGGGGACATGCAACACATTGTGTTGCATGGTGTAAGCAGTCCATGAAAGGCCATCCCCAAGCCAACCCCACCGGCCTTTTTAGCCTTCAACTCCAACAAGACTGCTCATCCTCAGTCTTAGATCCTGTACACAGTATCCGTGCTGTTCACTCTGGATGATGAAAACCAAGCAATTACACATAATCAAACTGTGTTTCCAACAACCAAGCAGAGCAGTACTCAAGGCTGTTAAGGCGGTCACGACAGCAAACACAGTAATCATTGTAGAGCAGACACAGTAACCATTGCAGAGCAACTGATGAGTGACATCAAGGGGTACGTGTGTGTATGCGATGACCAGAAACTGGCAGAAGTCGTGGTCCATGTGCAGCAGCCTGCTCCAGGGCTTGGCACGCCCGTGAGGAAGGCAGTGCACACCCCATTAAATGTTTTGCTCTAGAGATTTCCCATGCACAAAGCCAGCTCCAGGAAGTTCCAGCCTTGGGCAATCTGTCAAAATGCCTGTTGCACCCAGATTGCTCTCACCTGTTAGTATGCTTGCTGCTCCAGACAGTGCACCTGATGCCAGCTCCCTCCTCCACTGGCCTTGGTCTGGAGCAGCGTGCATTATTCTGTTGGGCCTTTTCTGCCCCTTCAACTGTCTGCCAGCAGCTTGACCTGCATGTCAAAACGTGCTGATGAAAAACCAGTAATAAATATATTAGGATGCTTGGCATATGAATCGCCCACTGTAGCTCAAAAAATCAGACTGCGAGCCTGAGCCCACTGAGCAGCAGTGTCACACGATTCCGTCTGAAGAACGATTTCGTTCGCGTTGAAGCACCTCCTGCCCACCAGGGCGTTTTCTGTCAGAGGCAGGGCTTTACCCAGACCCCCTTTGGCAGCAGCCTATTACACACAAGCCCCTCCCGTGATGTCACGGATACAGAAGGCATTCAGGTCCAAGGTGGGTGGGCGGGGTGCCTTTTCAAGTGGGCTGATTGTTTTTCCAGCCCCCCCTCTTTCCCCTGCCTGTCAGTGCTGTCAGTGCAATTGTTAAAGAATTTTAGCATGGTGTTCATGCGTCCATCACATGCACTGCACATTGGGGTCCCAAGCATGACTAAGACACATGCGCATGTGCAGTAGTACATGCTCACTGATGCTCCCTGTATTCACAGAAGCCCTGCCGCTCTAACGCCCACATGCAGCACGCTTACGCGTGCGCGTGCACGCGTGCACACACACACACACACACACACACACACAC
>QAXF01006074.1:1602-11602 GCA_004335645.1 Dunaliella sp. WIN1
TGTGTGTGTGTGTGTGTGTGTGTGTGTGTGTGTGTGTGTGTGTGTGTGTGCGCGCGCGTGCGTTTTTTATGTTGACAAAGTAGCATAATAATCTTGGTTGTAACTGTCTATACTTGCAGCGAGCTGGGAAGCAGTTTATGCATGTTCTGTCTGTGCACATAGCATGCTGCTTACATATCTGTACATGCAGGCCCCACACAAGCACAGCAGCAGCAGCAGCAGCTGGCTGGCCCCTCTGTGAGTGTAGCCTACTTTCCATCAGTTGACCTGCAGCTTGCCGCAGTATCAGCCGTCCGGCTAGTGCATCTTGCAACTGCTCTTGGCCATGCCTTGCTCTGATACACAGCCACCGCAGTCACTCACACACCTAGCATTGCGCACATTCACATAAAGGTGATGCATCAAGGATGAGGTGTCTGACCTTGCACGGAAGTTGAGGCACAAAGATCCTACTTCCTAATCCCTTGCAGGTCCCACCACCAAGCCAGCGCAAGAGGAAGCATGTAAGCTTCTAATGATCATTGATTGAGTGCTCGTGTTTCTGCCATTGAAACATCTAGATTGTTGTGCATTTGAGAAGTGCCCATGTCACTTACTGCACCTTAGCAACCATGATCAGTATTCCATGCACTGCTGTGTGCACAGGAAACGGTTGAAGAGAACAAGCCGGCCGAACGAGCAGGTACGCAGAGTGTTCTTTCAGCTACTTGCGCTCCACATGCTGCACAGAATGTTGGCACTATGAAAGCGGACAGCCTGATCAATGCTTGAAATGTCAAGTGAGATGAGCTGTGATCTGTTCAGAGAAAGTTTAATCATATTTATGATGCTGCACCTTTGCTGTTGTGCTTCATTCAGCTTACACTTCTATTCATGCTCATACATGCTCGTTGCATCTTGACTGTTGCTCCCATGGAAGCATGCACCCTCAACAAAGTTCATACATCAGAGCAGGGGCCCTTGCATGCTAATCACTCCACCTGGACATTTATTTTCAAGCTTTATATCACTGTGGGCGGTAATCACCACGTGCAGGCTCCCAAACTGACCGCCCTCTAAAGCTACAAAAGGTGTGTTGCCATAGGCATTACCACTGTGCAGCATGCAAGATAACCATTGCTTGCAATGACAGGGATGCTGAAAAAGGTTCAAACTGGATGCAGTTGCAAAATGAGCGACGAACATTGCCACTCTGAGCTCATGCACAATGTGCTCTCAGTATGTTGTTTGCTTCCGCATCGTGATGCATGCGATTTGCTGGTTTGTGTACCTCTTTTGGAGCCCAAATCACTATTTTTTCTCCTGATGGTTGATGCAATTTGCAGGTTACCTGGGAACTGCTGAAAGGCTTTCTTTGGATCTTAGTGTGGAAGCAGCTGGTAGGGCTGTAAGAAGGAGGTTGGACAACCCCCAATTTGTTAAGATATATTGGTGAGATCAAGACAGCGAGGTCAGTTTGCTGAATTGACACAGTTTGCTTACAGTCACAAGCACTATGTTTGCCTCACAGGAACCTGGTGTTTATGTTGTGCTTACAATGCTCTAATCAGTGTTGGCCAGTGTGCAAGTAGTTATGCGTCTTTGATTGTCGACTGAGCATGTGCAACAGACTATTTCAGGAAATTTGACATTGAACAACAGTATGAAATCTCAGCTAGCTTCGTTGTTCTGTTGGCTTGAAAGAGTTTAATAGAAAGGTTGTCTTTCTCAACTGATGAACGTGTGACTAAAAACATGTACAATACCAGTTTCTGTTTATATGCACGTGGGTCATGACTTTTTGTATGGATACCTTCAACGTTCTTTCATGCGCCATTAGTCTGAGCTAGGCTAAGTTATAAGATCGAATGCATCCCTGTCTAAGAAGTTCATGGTTTGCGGTGGAACAAACAACACAGCTAGGTAAGGAGTGGCAAACGAGCTGCCAGCAGCCATTTAAGCAAAACAGTATGAAGCTGTAAACTCACACCTGACAAACCAGATCTGAACCATTTGCACTTATTTGTTTGCAATGACTTATAGACTGTAAGTGGACCAACACTCGCAAGGCTTTACTTAATTGGTGCAGTAAGTGAACTAAGAGGGAGTCAGATATATGAATGAAGGGTTCATGCCACTGCAAGCTAGGCATGTGGGACGGCTTAGCTTAAAGCTCTAGGGTCACGTATATCCTCAAACTCAAACTTAAAACAAGGCTGATTGGGGGCAAATGCGCTAGGAGCATGCAAAGCACACCTGAATGATACGTTGACAGCGCTGCAAACTTCCACGTAAGCAACAGCAGCAAGCACATAAGCAACCTCACGCCGCCCCCGTAGCACCTAAGCAGGAGCATCTTGGGGGAAGGCAGTGCCTGCGTCAAAGGCATTGGCGTGCTGCACCTCAAGCTCAAGGGCAGCAACAGCAACCTCACCTTGCACATTGTGTTATGGGCCCCTGGCTTCCACACAAACCTCTTTGCCACAAGCAGTGCAACAGCCCGAGGTGACATGGTTGTCCTCAGCAAGCGCAACGCAGCAGTGTACACACCAGATGGCGCGCTCGTCTCCAGCGCCCCCATCACACACTAAGGTATGTACGCTTTTGAAGCTACAGCCATGCCGTGCAGCCCAGCACCCGCTACAGCTTATGCCTGTGCCACCCACGTCAGCAGCAAGCAGCGATTCATTCAGCAGGGGGTGAACAGCTCCGGTCACGGCACCCCTATGGCTCTGTCTGTGTGGGAACCCCCATCCACACAAGCGCTGACTCGCCGCTGTCGCGCCTCAGGTAACGAGGGAAACATTCACTGCGGGAGATGGCAGGCTAGGCACTCCAAGGGAGGCTAGTCTGCTCAACCTGGCCGTGACCGGCCCCTTCCAGCGAACCAATCAGCAGCACAGCAGCACAGCAGCAATTTAGCACGTGTATGGCACAGGCGGCTTGGACATGTTGGCGGTACTGTCCTGGAGCAGCTGCCAAATGCGGTGACTGGTATCAAGCTGCCAAGCAGACACTCAATCAAAGAGGAATTGCACAACTGTGAGGTGTGTGCAAGAGCAAAGCTGACAGCACGTCCACACACCAGCACAAGCAGCAATAGCAGCCAGCCTCTCCAGCTGGTGCACAACAATGTTTGTGGCCCCATGGCAGCCTCAGCAGTTCAAAGCAAATACTTCATGACTGTGCTGGATCACTTCACAGACATGAGCGAGGTGTGCACCTTGAGAAGCAAAATTGAGGCAGCTGATGCTTTGAAGGAGGTCCTGCAAAGATGGATGATGCAGCAGCAGGTGACAGTGCAGCGTGTGAGATCGGACAGAGGCGTTGAGTACAGCGCTCAGCACTTGCAGCAGTGGTTCAAAGCAAAGGGGATTTAGTGGGACCCCACAGCACCGTACACCCCTGAGCAGAATGGCAAGGCAGAGAGTTTATACTGGACGCTCTTGGAGAAAGTCAGAGCGATGCTGGTAGGTGCTGATCTGGACCAGAAGTGTTGGGGTGAAGCACTTATGAAAGCAAACTACATCAGAGAGCGCCGCCCAGCAGCCAGATAAAACAGCAGGACACCCTACCAGCTCTGGTATGGCAGCAAACACAATTTGCAGCACCTGCACACCTTTGGGTGCAAGGCGTTTGTGTTGATCAGGAAGCAGCAAGGCAAGCTGCAGCCCACCAGCACAGAAGGCATCATAGTCGTTACGAACACAGCAGCAAAGTGACGTACAGGATCTTGGTGGACAGCAAGGTGGTAAGGAGCACCGATGTCAAGTTCATGGAACAGGAGGTGAGTGCCAGTGGCAAGCACAAGGATACAGCACAGTGGGTGCAACCCCTTGTGCATGATCTTGGAGAAGGTGAGCAAGCACCAGCAGTTAAGCGCGCAGCTCCTGCAGCAGTTGAGCAGGTAGAAGAGTGAAGGTGGTGAGCAAAGCGATGGAGGCAGCAAGCAGAGCACTGAGCAGGAAGGTGAGCAGGAAGCGCCAGCAGCTCCAAGGTGCTCACAGCGTTTGGCTGAGCCTGCACCGTGCCTCGCTCAGCCTAGTGCAGGCCTTGAGCCCCGCACATCAGCGCGCGCACATCAGCCCCCAGTGCGCCTGCGCGATCATGCAGCTCCGGTGAGAAAAGGCAGCTAGCAGCCATACGTCAGCAAAGCAACGGCAGCAGCAGCTGAGCCTCAGAGCTATGAAGAAGCCCTGGCCTCCCGAGATGCGGAGAAATGGGTCGAGGCGATGGAGGAGATCAACAGCTTGGCTGAGCAAAACTTATGGACTGTGGAGAAGACCCCTAAAGGTGCGCGACCGGTGGTGTGTAACAAGGTGGCTATTTAAGATTAAAGAGCAGAAGGGAGAGCAGCCAAAGTATAAAGCACGGTTGGTAGCTCAGGGCTATGCGCAAAGGGAGGGGATTGACTATGGCAACGTCTTTGCCCCTGTTCACAAGCACAGCACCCTCAGGTTCCTGCTGGCCTTGGTTGTGCAGCACGACATGGAGCTGCACTCGCTGGATGTCAAGACTGCATTCCTCAATGGTGAGCTGGAGGAACAAGTGTGGGTGACGCAGCCAAAAGGGTACCAGCAAGGTCGCAAGCAGTTCAGCTGCCGCCTGCACAAAGTTTTGTACGGTTTGAAGCAGGCCCCGCGTGCGTGGCATGCAAAGCTCAATGGAGTTCTGAAGTAGTTGGGCTTTAGTGTGTCGCAAGCAGACCCAGGTCTCTATATTCAGCGCTCAGCAGCAGGTCATGCCTACCTGGTTGTGTGGGTAGGTGACATCACCATTGCAGCCACCAACACTCAACAGGTTCAGCAAGTCAAGGAAGGGCTGCTCAGCGTGTTTGAAGCGCATGATCTAGGTGAGACCAGGCATTTCATAGGCACGGAGATTAGGAGGGACAGAGCAGCTGGCACACTTTGCATCAGCCAGCATCAGGCCACAGCAGAGCTGCTTGAGAAGTACGGGCAAGGAGATGCTCGGCACACGGATGTGCCCATAGCTAAGGGCATTCAGCTAGTGAAGCAGGGGGAGCAGCTTGGTGAGGAGGTTCCTTTCCGAGCAATCGTGGGCTCTCTGCTGTACCTCTCAGTTTGCACACGCACCGACATTGCCTATGCTGTGGGTGCACTTGCACGGCACATGGCTAGCCCTACAGCTAAGCACTGGATCACAGCAAAAGGTGTGGTTTTCTATCTGGCTGGCATTGCAAACTATGGCATCACATATAGTGCTAGCACTTGCTCAAGCAGCAGCATGCTCAAGCGCTTCAGCGATGCTGATTATATAACCTTTGGTGGTGGCTTAGACTCTAGGAAAAGCACCACTGGTTATGTATTTCTGGCAGCAGGGGGAGCAATCTCACGGCAAAGTAAGTTGCAGCGCACAGTGGCAGTCTCAGCAGCTGAAGCAGAGTACATGTCAGCCGCAGCAGCAGTGAAGGAGGCAGTGTGGCTCAGGAGTCTTGCACAAGACTTCATGCTTGATGCCAATGTCTACAGCCCTGCCCTATCTGCACTGGCAATCAAGCTGCATTGTCACTTGTGCGCAACCCCATTCTCAATGCGCACGCTGAACACATTGATACTCAGTATTACTTTGGGAGCGCGTGCAGATGGAGCAGGTGGACCTCGTGTGGTGCCCTACAGCAAGCATGGTGGCGGACATTATTACAAAGGCCTTACCTCGAGATTGGTTCCAACAGCTAAGGCTGGCTATGGGCATTAGGCCACGCTTGGATTAAGTTGCCTTGGTTATGGGAGCGATCCCTGTTAGTACTAGGCTTGATTGCATGCATGTCTAGCCTCAGCTCAGCTGCACAGTTGCAATATACTATGCAGCCGAGCATAATCAAGGTGCCTGAGCATGCATCTGCTATCGTGTGTTTGTTTACAAGGTTGTGAGCAAACTTCTGCAAACTGGTGATCTGGTCTAGGTGCTGCACAAACAGCATAAACAAATAATTTGTTTTGATCTGGTCTAGGTGCTGCACAAACGGCATGAACAAATAATTTGTTTTCGGGATCATTCGCTCCTCTTGGCATGAACTTTCTTGTTCTCATCCACACCTGGCATTTGATGCATCCTATCATGAGTGTTCTTTTGAAGTCATGCTTAACACAAGTGTATGTTGCACATCTGAGTGTACGTACTTTTCTGCGGCACAGCTTTTGTTGACATCTTTGCGCGGTATCCATTTTGCATACGAATTCGGCTTTTCCAAATTAGATTATCCATGCAAGTTTCGTAGTTGCGTGAGCATGTCACAACTTTATGCGCACAGAATGCATTGGCAGCATATGATTGTTCTTGTGTGTAGGTGCAGCAATGCACTCTGCATGAACAGTAATTTTGTGGTGTTTGAGTAACTTGTTGCGAGTTCCTTGTTGTTACAGTGCAATTTCTGACTTTCAGTAAACTGTGACATGCCTGCATGTTATATGCAATACTTACTTGCAAAGGATCACTGCCAGGGGGAGTGTTGTGGTGTAGCAGAAGTTCATTGGTATGTTACACGTATGTATCACCTTCGCTTGCGCATGATACTCAGTTGGCAGTAAGGATTTCTCCCTGAATTTCTCTCTTGGTCGTCCGCTCTGTAACTAATGCCTTGGTCCACAACATGGGTTTACTGCCTACATTGCAGGAAGAATTTGGGTACGTGCAAATAAAGCTAAAGTACTCGAGTGCCTACTTGCCAATGTGCTGCCACATACTTATAATTAAAGGGAATCACCACCATTGCATCAACCTGTTGGCTAGCCACCTTGGTCACGAACGATGCTGCCTGAGAAGAACACACTGTTGACTGCGTGCCCGACGGTCTTCGTACTGCAAACCATCGATATTGGGGACCTTTTGCCATGAGCGACAAAGTTCCACTTGACCAGACAGCGCGACCAATGCTACGTGCAGCATGAGGCACTCGGTGACTTCAGCTTCATTATCTCTATGCGCATACCATGCACCACAGCTCCTTCACTTCTTCACTTCTTGAGTGAAGCTCAAATCTTGTACTGCAAAGCAGTCTTTAATGGCTTGAGCAGCACTGACCCACGACTTCAAGTCCCCTTGGCTACCGCCGCGTGTACAAAGCACGCGTGATGTATCCATCACCCTTCCCTGACAGTGCAACGAAACTGTTCGTCTGTTTGAAGGCACCAAAGCAGTGACCCCACTGCCCTGAGGGTCTTAAGAGCTGCTGGATCCCAGCCATCTTCATAGCCCATCATAGCTGGATAGATATAGCTACAAATAGCACTATCTGGCAAGTCGGAGCAGGCATGGAGCCACACAACACGACAGCGAGCACCCCGCCCAAGTACACAGGAACTGACATGTAAGAATAGCCCCGATAATTTCATGAAGAAGTTGCAACACGGAGGATGGGACGTGGAGCGGCGTGACAAGTCATCGATGACGAAGAGGGATCTGGGGTCGTTAAAATGGTGTGCGTTTAAGAGAAATGACGCATAGTTATAAATTTCAAGGATAGATTGTCAGGTGACGCACTGCACGACTGCACCCTTGCCCCCAGTTTGCTGCTCCTGCGCGTGCTGCTTGTCGAGCTGAACCCCTGTCACTGACCCCACTGCACACGCAGGCACCTTGATTCATGTCATTTTCATCCGTGCCTCTCCACAAGGTGAGCCTGCGTTCATCCAATGTGACTCACGACCGCTTTCTGCTCCACCTCGTGTGTGTGCTCCATTGCCCATTTGCGCTTTTCGCTGCCATGATTGGCATGTGTTCTAGTGACAACCTAGGGGTGCTGCTGCATCCTGGCAAGATCTCCACCTCTGATTGCATGCCAACTCATTCACGTGCGTGCAGGGGGGCCCCACAGGAGGTCAGTGTGTCTTACGAGCAGGACCATGTCTTTGTGTGTGTGTGTGTGCGTGTGTGTGTGTGTGTGTGTGTGCGTGCGCGCGCGCGCGTGTGCGATTCATCCGCAGATGATGTACCCAAAAATAATTTGATCAGCCAGGGAAGGTTCTTCCATTATTGTCGTGCTGATCGATCAGAATTAGACCTACTATGGTTTGCTCCACCCATCTTGATAGCATGTTCATTGGCACTTGCATAACCACAAAGGTCACTCCTTTTGATAACATGACCTGCTGCTGGTATGAGCGGTGGATAGCTAGAAAGGATCTCAAATCATGTAGATCTGCCAGCATTAATCAGCCAGTGTTGCTATCGCTGCCAGAAGCCTTTTACCTCTGGCTTGCTGCATTGCTGAGCCTGCCATGTGGACCATCATCCATTGGCATTGCAACCCCTTTTGCCTCCTTTGCTTTACGTAACCAGCCTAAGCTGAGCTATCAGGATCAGATGTGCAGCTAGTGTGTAGGTGTTTGACGTATCAGCCAGCAGAATCTCCAGATCACTGCTATGACACTGTGTTGCAGTCACCATTGGGCAGGTCCCTTCTTCTTTGTATTTACCTTGGGAGTCTACATGATGTTTGCAGCCCCCCCAAACCCTCAGACTTGGTACGGCTTGAGAGCATGCAGGAATTGCGGAGATAACGCAATTCCTGTGTCGGCACCCACATGTGGTCGCGACAGGGTCATACACAGAAACACCTTCCCGATCCGCTAGTCCAATCCGACTTTGCAGCATCAAACCATCATGCAAGTGTAGCTGAAGTCCTGGAAAGCGGCAGGAATGGAGCAGGTTTGAGAAAGTGCTATCCTCCTGCCAAATGGGTGACAATAAGCAATAAGAGGCCAGGGACGCATGCACGCCAGCTCAGACTCCCACTTATTGATATATAAGGGTGTGATATGATGTAATAGCACTGTACAAATGTTGAAGCAGAGATGGGGAGCTAGCAGAAATGCAGAAACACTTATGTCCAAGTTTGGTTGGATCTAACGGTGGGGACGACCCAATCCCACTATCAGGCCAAGTGGTTTCTTTGTCCTTGGCGTTAAGGGTGCGCCCTCTTGATCATTGTAGTTGATACAGAACGTGCTTGTCAAGGATTTTTGTGTTATTCATAGTACTGATCTGAGGTCTTCTGCAGAGCATGGCCGCAAGGTAGGCACCCCCATCAAGAGCAGCATGATGGTTGCCCCTAAAAATTCCTCTCCTTCAGAAGAGTACAGTTGGCAACAGATGCACCTATCTGGTGTATGAGCATGTAGCCCTTTGCACTTGCTTTCTTAAGAACCTTTTGTGAACTCCCATAACTGCAACAGCAAGCATCTTCAGGTTCAGTCACACGCACACATTGGCGCCAATACAATACAATGCAAGAGCAACGCTTCCTTGCTCTTCTATTTGTACGGCATTGTTTTTGCCATTCAGTGATTCAAAAGCAAACGTGTCCTGCTTGTTTGCACACGCTTTCTAGCACACATAAGCAACTGCTCATGTTTGCAGAGGCTAGTAAGTAATTCCCAAGAGACTGCCCATCTACTTGAAAGGGGATTGGCTGCACAATGTTAACACCAGCATTTGTATGCTGCCTTGCAGATGTTCCAAGTGCCAATGCTGCTGATGCTGTACCCACAAATCTCCAAGCTGGCCCACATGTGTCAAGATCCACAGGATTTGGCACTGCACAAGGCGCATCAAGAGCAGCTGCAATTGGGCAAGCCCCCAGGACTCCTTCTGAGCCAGGTTAGTTTTAGACTTGTTGAAACCCTGCAGAGGACCATCAGCATTGCTGTGCATGCGTGTGAGTTGCTACTTTATAGGTTAAGAATGAATGTCCTAGTGTTCTTGGGGACTTGAATGCTGACAATAACATCTTCTGTGGTAAAGAGTTGTGCAAGCTTCGGATATTACATCTCTCATACCAGCAACAAAGCCCTGCTATACCGAGGTTCAAGCAAGCCACGTGTTCTGTGGTATCAGATCTGCAGAGGCTGCACCATCGTTTACTCTTTGTTTCTCCTCGCTGAGCACAGTCAGCATACCATACAAACAGACTGTGTAGGTCTTGATGCAAGAACAGACATACAATCAGGTTAGTTATAGACAACAGATCTCCTTTGTAACCTCTGCAGCCTCCTCTGTT
>QAXF01006083.1:20380-30485 GCA_004335645.1 Dunaliella sp. WIN1
GTGTGTGTGTGTGTGTGTGTGTGTGTGTGTGTGTGTGTATGTGTGTGCGCGCGCGCACGCGCACCGATAGGCACAACAATGAACATTCTGCCGGCCTATCTAACGCCAACACTAATGGCAGTAGCATTCCTTCATGTTTGTGTGATAGAAATTCTATCATAGAACACTTCAAATCCCTGATCTAGTGCATGCTGCGGCTGTCCAAGTGCATGCACAAATATAATGTACTTAGCCTAGTATGGGGTCCTGAAATGTGCCGCCTCCTCACAAGACTTACTTCTACAGTGTAACAAGTACAGCATCAAATCGCTGAGGTTCCAGTCTTTGATCACGTACCCTTGATGTGTGTAAGTAGGAGAGTTCGCAGCAACCATTGTGGCCGATGGCCGTCTTCTTAAGCGAAGTGACATTGTATAGTCACCCATTGCACCATATACTATTTTGTGATTCACTGTAGTCATGTGTATGCTCAAACCCTAGATATGAGCGAAGAGATTGCGCAGGCACTGTCAGAACCCAGTGCCAGCGCCGGTAGGGCAAACCCTACTCACACACGGTGTTGTGCCTATGAGTGGTTCCGCCATGCACTGCAAAATCTAGTATTAACACGGCAAACCCTTCTCACACGTAGCAATGTGCCTATAATTCGTAGTGTAATGACGCCGTTGTGCACTGCCAGACCTAGTACCAACATGGCAAACCCTGCTTGAAAAGAGCAACATGCCTACCTGGGCACGAATTTCCACCCTCTTGAATTTTGGGGGCAGCGCAGGCCCTGAGGTGTCAAGAAGGACAAGAGAGTCAAGGGCATACATTTGTGTGTGTGTGTGTGTGTGTGTGTGTGTGTGTGTGTGTGTGTGTAAGAGGGAGGGGGGGGAGGAGCTCTACATGCAGGAAAGGAAGGGTAGCCACTGCTACATCATTTCAAGCTCGCATTTCAGCAAATGTTGGCAAGGAAGGCACTCGCAGCTACAGCAGTTGGCGTGAGCATGGTTTCAACAACGCACATTCATCGTGCTCACTCCTTGTCCGTATTCATAGCGTATATCAGGTCGATGCTGGCCATGGGCACTCAGATACTTGTGTACTTGGATACCTCCATGTCTGCTGATACTCCTCTTGTAAAAACATTTCGTCACCAAAGTGACTCCATTTAAAACGTCAGCCTAGCAGTCAAATGCTGTTAGGGGGTCCAGCCTTCTCACCGGCCCGCCTCTTCTTTTCTTTCTTGACAGCAGCAGCAGGGGGTGGCTTGATGCTGATCATGGGCACACGCGTGTTGCGCAGCTTGGCCACGGCTGCCGTAGCTTCGCCAAAGGGTTTGCCACGCACATAGTAGGGGTTGGGGTGGTGGCCAATAAAGTCCACCTACAAGGGCACAAAGCAGCTCAGTTATTGAATGCCCTATGAAACAGGTCTCAGAATGGAGTTCAGTGAACAAGCTGCGGCCTACAGAGCTCAGTAGGTCCCAGCTAAACACACAACAAGGCAATACATAGTAGTGGAGGTAAATGTAGATAAAGCACCATATCTGGAAGTCTGTGGCAAAGTGCCATCACCATGTAGCGTATGATTCAGCCGATTACATCCTTGGTGCTTTTGGTCTTAGGTTGCATGCGCCTCATGCTTCAGATAAGATGCCCTAGTAGGCAGGTGCAGCTATGTAACCATTACTGTGCATATGACCAAGCAGCTTTGCTGCCCACTTACAGTACAGTTGTGTCAGAACATACAGCCTAGATGACCAGTCAAGTTATGGTTGTATGGTGGGCGATGCACATGCCTAAGCAGTGTCCGTAGTCACTTGCTGCACGGTTGTATCATAGAGCACACAGATGATTAAGCAACATGCACTACCGTTCAAATCTCTGTCATGTCATACGCAGATCTCAAGCAGTGTACACTAACAACCCAAATGTCTGTCATATCATGTGCGTTGCACATAAGCAAGCAGCACACACGACGGTTTAAGTTCTTTTTTGAAATCTGCGCGACGCATCAAATCTGCCCAATCAGATCTGCCCCAGCAGACTGCATGGCCACATAGGTTCATTAACAACACTTGCAGCTTACGGTCAAATTTGGCTAACGTTGAAGAAGCTGGGAGCAGGATGCAAGCAGGTACAGACGCACTGCATGGAACAGGCTTGCTCTGAGCAAGGCACACACAATTAGCCCAAAAGGTTCTTTACAGGTTCACATGGCAAAGAGTGAATCAGGCTCACCTGCCGCACTTTCTTCTGGACGGTGGAGTCAACTATGCGCGGTGGCAAGCCAATGCTCATTGTAGCTCCTGGATCAATGTAGCTCAAATATGTTGAGCCTGCACAGCACGGGAGTACGGAGGTATGTATAGCTTGGGTGCTCGGTGTGTGGCAGCACAGCTTTTGGTGGTGTGCACGCGGTGTTTGGCAGCAACCTGCTACAGATGCACAGTGTGAGGCTGCAGTCCGCTGTTGGTGCTAGCATCAAGCCTATTGTGGCAGCCAAGCACACCAATCCCAAACTAGTAAGCATATACTGCTGCGCGTGCAAAACACCACACCACACACACACACACACACACACACACACACACACACACACACAAACACGCAGCATGTCGCACCCTGTTGCCATACCTTGTTCCAGTGGATACTGTGGCGCAGAAGCAAAGCTGTCCTCTTCTTGAAGCTCTGTTGAAGGTTCAGGGTAGGTGGGGGGCACCTGGGTCATGTCAGGAAGTATTCATGAGCTGTCACGCTCAAAAATTGTGTACAGCTGAGCCCTGGTATGTTGCCCACGCATGTGTTAGTTGAAGGACAGGTGCCTTGTAACTTACAGTGCAAGCCTGGTTTGCTGCATGCGCAAAGCAGGAGCAGGACATGCTGCATTGCAAAGAGCATAGTACGTAGGACAGCAGGCACAAAATAATCAGTGGCATAATGTGCATGCAGCTGCAGGCTTGTGTGTGTCTCTCTGTTCCTCTCAAACCTGAACATGAGTGCGCGCACGCGCGTGCACACGCGCACACACACACACACACACACACACACACACACACACACACACACACCTCTGTGTAGCTGGGCACTGCATGGCAGCTAGGTGTATCTGACTGGGACCAAAGCCTGACGCAGCTTGATGCATCTCCCAGGAGCCAAGCCTCCCCAGTGGGTGACACGCACACAGAGTTCAGCCCACTGCCATCCATTGTGGCCTACGTGCAATAGTGGGCAAGATATGTGCCATTCTGGCGCACTTGATACAACGGGTGAGGTAACCTGTATAAGTCATTGTGGCATGATCATTAACAGTGAGGCTCATGCAGATTTCAATGTGGGCAAGGCACAGAATTCATGGTGACCTATGCCCAGCAGTAACTACAGCACAGACTTATGAGTGGTGAAGCACAGAGTCCATGGTGGCCAATGCCTAGCAGTGATTACAGCGTGGCAAAATTCATGGTGGCGTATACTGAGCAGTAGCCAGCACTTTATCTGTGTGTGAGACACACCAGAGGTAAAGAAAGGGCGAGATATGTGCAGAGTTGCTTAGGACCAATACTGGGTAAGACTTGTATCAGCTGATTAGTTGTGCAATGGCACGATGGATGCAGCGATTACCACCCCCATACAACCACTCACACGCACATCTGCACATGCACACCTGTACAAGCATGCCATAGTGCACAGGGTAGCTCATCAGCTGCACAGCAAGCTCAGTCTGACCAGATGATGAAATGTGAGGACGCATGGCCCCTTTCATTTCATTCAATCTTTCTCTTCATTATCTTCATTTCAGATGTGTACCTGGTTTGAAGAGGCAGACACATGAAGACCATACAGACCATACAGACCCTATGACAGACCATACAACATAGGGATGAGCGGCTACTCCCCTACGCATACCTGGCTTGAAGAGGAAGGCGCCCCCCGTGCAATGTCCACCATGTCCAGGCTTCCCCTTGTGGAGCCCACAAGCAGCAGTGAGGGCATCATGGGGTGAAAGCTGAGACAGTTTGGGGCGCCCGTCATGTGGGGGAAGGGCAGAGTGAGGAGGGGCTTGAGGGTACTGCCACCCAGGTTGCGCACATCGAACACCTGTGGCATGGCCAGGAAAAGATATGGGTACCGATTTGTATACAGAATCCATGAGGTGTTAAAATTGTTCTGCTGTCGTTGATACGGTATGCATAGATGAGTGATGTGAAGTCTTCAACTTACACAATGGAGCTGCATGTTAGAAGCGTGGAACGGTAGCAGCAGAGGGTCCAGCTCCATGCATGGGTGTTAGTGGTGCCCTTGTTGTCACCATTGGCAGGTCGGGCTGCAATGCAACACCTGAGGCTTGACTCACACGTGCGCGTACACGCACGCGAGCACGCATGCACGTGCGCGTGCGCGCGCACACACACATACACACACACACACACACACACACACACAGAAGTACTCTGAGATAGGGGAAATTAAGTAGGTGGCATTCTTATGCTGCTCCCCAGATGCATTGCCCAAACCAAGATCAAGAATCACAGGAGCTCAGTGCAAGTGTTTGCTTGCGATTTAGGACGCTGCCCTGCATTATACATTAAAACCTTAGAAAGGTGCATCAAGAGCGGGGGACATGGATGGATGGGCGTCCTGTTGCAGCGAGCGCACGTTGCACTTTCCGGTGGCGGCGCACAGTCTAATTGCATGAGGGCAAAAACTTTTACTGACAGGCAAGGTTGCAGAGGCAGCAGCACACAACGACAGGATGAGTGCTGGCCGACTGATGCGTGAAATATAACATACTCACAGATGGAGGGAGGAGTCTGTTGGCAAATTCACGCAGGCAGCTGAACAGAGTCACAGGGTGGGCACTAGGCAAAATCTTGCAGGTAGCAGACTACAATCACAGTGTGGTTGCTAGGCACGTTAGTGCAGGCAGCAACAGACACCCACAGGCTCGATCACAAAAGAGAAGTCCCCTGATATGCAGCTAAGCCAAGGCAAAGGAACAACGACCACTCCTCACACACCTTCAAGTACGTGTCCGGCTGCTTGTAGACCCCCCTCATGCTGTAGCCGCAGCAAGCTATGAAGTCGCCTCGGGCGCACATTGCTGAAATACCACCCGTGTGGGCGGCCACCCCTACGCCTCCAGCTCCAGCCTCCAGCTGGGAGCAGTTGCAACGTGTTACTAACATGTCAGTGCTTTGCATGTGGCGCATAGTGCAATGTCTGGAGTTAGAGTGTGGTAGTTCAATGGCTGAATTTAATTACATGTGGTGCACAGCACACTTATTGCCTGGTGCAATGTATGTGATAAATGTTTGTGTTAGTGATATGTCTGTACTTTGCACGCGGCGCATGGTGCTACGTGTGCAGCTAGAACGTGGTGTTACAATGACTGATTGGAGTTTACAAGTGGTGCAGAACATAATTATTATCTGGTGCAGTGCACAATAAAAGGGTGTATATTACGAACAGGTCTGTACTTTGCACGTGGCGCATGACGCAGTGTGTGGAGTTAGAATATGGTTTTTACAATGACTGACTGCATTCACATGTGATGCGCAACAAACTCGTTACCTGATGCAGTGCACGATGAAATTAAGTAAGTCAGAATCTGATGTAATATGAAGTGATTGCTCGTTCACGTGTGGTGCACGTTGAACGCAAGCAAGGCCATCTCAGAGTTGTCGCACAAACAGATGGCTGGCATAACCCAGTCATGAAGCTCCCATATGAGCAGCCAGCTTCATCTTACAGTTGCCCCTAATGAACGAGGGGTGTTGAATAAGGGAGGGGAGCAGCGAAGTAGGTGCTTTGCACTAAACGGGCGCCACAGTCGTAGACACATATTAGTAATGTATCTGCCTGATGAAGGCCACGCGTAATATGCAAGCGTGCTGTCTCGGCCTCTTAAAAACCATGAAGCCGTCATCAGACAGCCGCTGACATTGGAGCTGCGCACCACTTCAGTACCGTGGTCTGCCGAAGCAGCAGATGCACTATTGGAGCTGCGCACCACTTCAATATCGTGGTCTGCCGAAGCAGCAGATGCAACATGCTGCCTGGCGCAGTGCAACTGGTGGAAGCTTTGAGAAGCAGAGGCCACAGCACAACTACAACCCTGAGGCTGAGCAGCAACACTGGAACTAAAATGCAGCCCTGAGACTGAGCAAGTACCCAGAAGCTGAGTACCAACACTGATGCTGGGAAAGAACCCTGAGACTGAGCATCAACCCTGAGACTGAGCATCAACCCTGAGACTGATTAGGGGTACCCTGAGGCTGAGCAGCAACACTGAAACTAAACTGCAAACCTGAGACTGAGCAAGTACCCTGAAGCTGAGTACCGACACTGAGACTAAACTAATCCTGAGACTGAGCAAGTAACCTGAAGCTGAGTACCGACACTGAGACTAAACTAACCCTGAGACTGAGCAAGTACCCTGGGATTGAGCAGCAATCCTGAGACAATGCAATAACCCGATACTGAGCAGCGACCCTGGAAGTGAGGCTGGGCACCATCCCTGAGCTTGAACAATTACCCTGAGAATGCGCAAGTACCCTGAAAATGAGCAGCAACCCTGAGACTGAGCAGTCTGCAGGCCTGCGGAGGATTGCCTTGCCTAAGAGACTGAACAACCCTGAGACAGGGCAACCTTGTTCAATTTGGCGGCCTGTACAAAGTTTCCTTGCCTAAGGGGCCGGTACCTTCAGAGCACGAGGCGTACGGCAGTCTAGCAGCACGAGCCTCCCTGAGCTCAGACCAGCAGCCAAAAGGTTGTCCCCCCTGCCCACGGGCCCACACAGATGGGCAATGCCCTCTGTGCCCAGGCACTCCTTGTTCTGCGTGTGTCATCAGCAAAGGAGTAGAGCTCGCATTCAGACATACTCTAGAAGGGTGAGAGGGTTTGGTACGATGATGATGTGCAGCTTTGCCATGGTTGGCCCAAGACAGGTCACCTTCTCTGTCCATCGATTCAGAGAGTTCAGCACTGCCTCTTAAACCCATGCAGCCTCAAATTTGCATAGGCACTGCACTCTGTGCCCATGCAGCCTCTTGTTTGCACAAGCACTGCTTCTTACACCCATGCAGCCTGTGCTTTGCACAGGCGCTGGCGCATGCTGCGAGGTACCTGGGGCACCATGCACTCTTTGTGCAGCACAGGTCTGCTCTTTGCAACCATGTACCCTTTGTGTTGCACTGGCACATGCTGCGAGGTAAGTGAGACACCATGCACTCATTGTATTGCACAGGCACTGGCACATGCTGCGAGGTACATGAGACACCATGCAGCAACGTGAGGCGCCAATTTTGTAGTCAGCCCAAATTTGGTCATCTCCTTTATACCCATGTACCCAAACAGATACCCTATCACAATTCTTTGCTCAGTGCACTACTTTGTACAGTGCCAGCAAAAGATAGGCACCCTATTACAGTTGTTTGCTTAGTGTACAATGTGGCACACATGGAAGCAGAGTCTGCTTCTTTTTGGGCTTCCAATGAAGCTGCACTCTTATGCAGGGTCACACACCGACAGCATTGCAGACGTGAATTCACCATTAAAGCCCCGTTCCTTGCATAACAGTTTCTCAGGCTGCGACCTTACGCCGTTCCTTATCACCAATAGGAAGATTCGCTATCTCAGCCGGACGGCTCTCGCGCAACGAGGAACTAGGTAGTTCGCAACATACAAAGCCATGTGCCGAAAACAGGATCTTGCGCACATTATCCCAGTCAGGGCTCAGACCTCTCACCATCACCAAGACTTGGCTTGTGTTCAGGTCCCAGTGTAGGAGCCCTCCAGAGAGTAGGCCCACAATGGCTGCCTGAGGGACACCCCTGCCTCTTGAAGATGGCTCAAAACAGCAGCCTCCAAAGCATGCCTGCATAAATGGCGAGTACACAAGGCGTAGGAGGGAGGAACACACACACGTGCGTGCGCGTGCACACACACACACACACACACACACACACACACACACACACACACACACACACACAGAGGGGAGAGGGGGAGAAAGGGAGCGATATAAGAGACATTGCCTAAAGAAGAAAAAGAAGATCCTACAAATTGGTTCCTGCGACGATGGCACCACAATGTGGGGCTCCGGCCACAGCTGCGTATTATCAAAAGGCATACAGACTAGGAGCAATCCTCATGAGGTACAACATTGCAGGCTCAAGCCACGGGCCATGCTTTGCAACAGGTTGCTGCCTCAAAATGAAGCTGTCCGCCACAAGAAGGAGCTGTCTTACCTGCTTGTGCTGCTTCTGTTTCTCCATGCGTTGTTCTTATTCTAAACTCTTGAGCTGATGTTTTTCCTCTTGAGCTTTCCATGACTTGCTTCTCTTTCCCGTCCGCAAACTCCTTTTAAGGTGTTCTCTCTTCTTGTCTTTTTTGGTCTTTGGTTGCAGGCCTCTTCTGCTTCAGCTAAGCTGCCCTTGTAGGCGGGTACAGCCATGTAACCTTCACCTTAGCCTTACCTGCTTGTCCTCCTGCAGCCCAGCCCTCCTCGCAGCTCTCTGCAGACCCCCATTGGTGCTGAGGACTGCTGCATCCCTGCAGGCGGTTGAAAAGTGAGCTGCTTGTGTATTTCTGCGGAAGACTGAGTGAAACTGCACGCGTTTTGTTGCGGCTCTCCGCAGACCCCATTGGTGCTGAGGACTGCTGCATTCCTGCAGGCGGTTGAAAAGTGAGCTGCTTGCGTACTTCTGCGGAAAACTAAGTGAGACTGCACGCATTTTGTTGCGGCTCTCCGCAGACCCCCACTGGTGCTGAGATTTGCTGCATCCCTGCAAGTGTGCTTGAGAAATGAGCTGGTTGCGTGAAATAGCAGCTGAGAGTTTGAGCACATCCTTTGTTTCCTCTAGCAAGGGTCGTTTGAGGCTCTAGACCAGGTCAAGCTAATAAAAGCTCAGGCTGCCAACCATAGTCCTTATCCCATACATCCAGGACATCCTGCCTGGACATGTCTGCAGCATGCCGGATATACCTAGGGGCAGCATACACACCTCTTTTCTGTTCAATCAGTGGCATTGATGCCGCCTCCTTGGTTGCGTGATGAGCTGCTGCCAGTTACAGCAGCAGCTCAATATCCCTGCTGTTAATTTGGTCTTTGGTTGCAGACGTCTTCTGCTTCAGCTAAGCTGCCCTTGTAGGCAGGTACAGTTGTGTAAGCTTGTGTTATCCCTTTTACCGTGAGGCAAGTGAAGGCTGGGTGCAGAGCTGCTCACTCTCCAGGCCATTCACCTCATCGCACAGCGAGGCAGGCATGAGCAACCTTGCCCTATGAACAGGAAAGTGATGCGCACTTGCCCTGGAGAGCTGCGGCTCACTACACGTGTCCGAACATGATGTTTTGGAGGTGCCGGGATGTGCTTTGGTGGGCACCCTGAGCTATGAAGATCAGAGCCTGGTTTAAGGGCTAAATAGATCAGAGCCTGGTTCGCAGAGCATTCCACGTCACACAGTATGCATATCACTGTATCCCTTGCAGCACCAACCCTGAAAGCAGCAGACACGTCATTATAGCTGTGCAGCAGCTCAGTGCCCATGATCTGCCCACAGTGAGAGTACCGTCTGTGAATGCTCACTGTTGACTGTGTTCATATGTGCGTTCAATTTCAGCCCACATCAAGAGCACAGCCTTTCAAGCTCAGCGTGCAGTAACTGCCGACACGGAGAGCAGAGTCAGAGACAGTCCAGTGTTTTGGGCCTGCCCACGCTTTAAGCGCAGTCTCTACAAGCTCGGCATACAATACATGCCCACAGTGAGTGCACAGTGAGACTTCTGCATTCAGCAGCTGCCCACAATGAGAGCACAGCCTGTGAATCCAGAGCCTGCCCATAGTGAGCGCGCAGTCTGTGAATGCTCTCTGTCCTTTGTGTTTTCATGTGTGTGTTCGTTCCCGGACCAAGTGAGAGCACAGTCTGTGAAAGTTACCTGCCCACAGTGAGCGCACAGTCTGAGCCTGGCAAGGGGAATATGCTGGTGACGCTGCCAGTATGAGCAGGCCAGCACGCATAGGGTTCCAGGTGTGGCGCAAGGAACGTGTTGACACGCCCCTGGTCGGTGCCTGCATTATGGTCGCGCGCGCGTGTGTGTGTGTGTGTGTGTGTGTGTGTG
>QAXF01006095.1:3744-15048 GCA_004335645.1 Dunaliella sp. WIN1
GTGTGTGTGTGTGTGTGTGTGTGTATGTGCATGTGCTTATATGTAACGTCAAATTTAATCCCTATATCCGTATCCTGCTTGCCAATACAGTGGCATGCATGAGAGGCCCACAAGGTGTCCCTTGTCAATGCACTAAGCATGATCTCGCGCCGGACGCAAGCAGCTCTAACGCGCCCCACACATCATGACTGCTGCTTAAATCCCGTGGCTTAATAGTGAGCCAGGTGCCACCGCCTACAAGGTTGTACTCCCTTGCAAGACTGTGCTAGTGTCCCTGCTACTCTGTCCTGGTGCTCTGCTACATTTAGTGGTGAGCATTGCTGTTTACACTGCATGCCAACAGGGGCTGGCAAGTCATCCCTCATCAATGTGCTGCGCATGGGCCGCCACCGTGCGGATGCTGACCTGGCGCCTGCGCTGCCTCAATGGCCCCTTCCACCTGCCGACCGCGCCGCTGACAACTCTCTGAACCAAGATGCCATGCTGCACCAAGGGTCCAACCCCTTAGATCACACTCCTCCCTCGTTGGATCATGACCCCCCCCACTCAGATCTCCCATCAGCATTGGGTCAGGGTGTCACTGAGGCAGATCAGCTTGGCCATGGCTCTCAGGATGGCTGGGTAGGGATCAGCAGCAGCAGTGCTCGCGAGGGTGACAGTGATGAAGAGGCTGGCATGGAAAGCTCACGGCATCAGGAGGAGCGCAAGAGCCTTGAGAGAGGCTCTAGCACTCACCACAGCAGCAGCAGTGAGGTGGATGGCTCCGGCAGTGTTAGTAAGGTTGCTCGGAAAGGCAATGGGAAGAAGGGCGCTGTGTCAGCCATTGAGTTAAGTCAAGGGGGGGAGGGCTACTTGGCTGTGGGGGAGCTGTCAAAGCGGGGCAAGGGCAGGCACACGACAACAACTGTCACGCTGATCAGGGTGAGTGGGATGTTACAAGGTTCAGGGTTGCATGCTACAAGGTTCAAGGTGAGTTGTACGCTACAACGTTACGTTTCTGTACTGCACGGCTGCATTTCAATAACAGGCAGTAGCAGACCTATTGCAGACCCTCCTGAGCTGAGTTTGAGTGTTGTAAGCAGATGATTCTCTTCCCCTTGTGATTCTGTGAGCTGAGGTGACATGCAGGTGAAGGAGCACCCATTTGGGGCAGAACAAGCTTTGAAGCTGCCCTGCTCTGATTGCTGCAAGTAAGGGCGTGTGCTGTGTTCACATGAGCCGGCATCATACAGGGGGGCCCCATTTGCTACCACAAGCACAGCATGGTTGTGGGGCCAGCCTTGTCATGGGTTACGGCAGCCAATCTACACACTACAGACACCTGGAAAGAGGGCATGCCGTGACCCTCATCACACACTTGCGCCATGTCTGCAGCAGCATGGAGTGTCATAAACTTACATGGACACCCAGGACTGTCTTCACATACTCGCTTCACGCACTTGCGCCCAGGTGCACGGCAGCATGGACTGTCATAAACTTGCATGGACACCCAGGACTGTCTTCACAAAATCGCTTCACACACGTGCGCCCAGGTGCACGGCAGCATGGACTGTCTTAAACTCGTATGGACACCCAGGGCTGACTTCACATAGTCACTTCACACACGTTCGCCCAGGTGCGCGGCAGCATGGGGGGACGGCTGGTAGACACGCCGGGCTTCTCTCACCCTTCGCTGGAAGCGGTGTCCTCAAGGGACCTGGCGGCACACTTCCCAGAGATCCGGGAACTGCTGGATGGAGATGGGCCTTGCCGGTTCAGGTGACAACGAGTACGATTGCTACCCCTGCATGCCTGTGGGCCTCATGCTGCATCCTATGAAGGACGGGAAAGTTGGAGAGCTTGTGTATTCCGTCCTTCAGCTTGCTGGCGTTCATTTACACTTACATCAGTGGCAAACAACACTCTACTTCTGCATGTGTACTATCCCAGTCTGAATCAGTGACACTTCCTTTGCGTGCAATAGTGCTGCCGCTGCCCTGTTGTGTAAGCAATTGCAGCTAGTATCACCCTCCTTCTGAGCTGTGCTACCTTACTGCTGGCGGTGCAAGCAGTATGCCAAGTCTAGCATCAAGCCAAACGCCTAGCAGAGCATGTCTAGGGGGGTGCTACTTGACTCAAATTCGTTTGCAATTATAGACACCTGCTCTCCTCTGTGAAATAGCCTGCTAACAAATAGCCAGTCTTCAGGGTTGGAACACTCTGTATCATTTGGTCCATGTGCTACAGCAGGCAATGCAAAGGTGTTGCTGACACTGCTGTTTGTATTGTAGCATGCCAGGTTGCGCCCACTCAATACCAAAGCACCTTTGCTGCTGAATCCTGGATGCTTGGAATGCCTCTGTCAAGCGCAACTGTGGTGTAAGCGCCTCTTGTAAGTGAGGACGCCTCAACCTTGTCACTGCCTGCATTGTCTTGCAGTGACTGCATGCACATTGATGAGCCTGGGTGTACCATCCTTGTGCAAGCTGACCCTCAAGGTACCCCTCAGGAGAGCAGCCCCGGTGTGGCTTCCGACAGCAGCAGCCCTCAGGGCACCGTCCAGAGCAAAGACGGAGCGGGTATTACTAGCAGCAGCAGCAGCAGCAGCAGCAGTGCGGTGGGTGCTGCCGAGGGCGTCCACCATGAAAATGTAGCCACTGCAGATCCAAATGGTGGCAGCAGCAGCAGCAGCAGCAGCAGCCAAGCGGCTTTGCACCCTGCTGACGCTCACGCCATCAGTGGCGTGGGCCCCCAAAGCAGTCTAACCGATGGCCTCTCACAGAGCGGGCCTGTTGGTACCGTCCCTGGGGCCAGCCCGAGTAGCAGCAGGGGTACCAGCGTCTCTGGTGCTGTTGGCCCCTTCAGCAGTGCCTACCCCAATGGTAGCTTCAGGGAGACCCCCAGCAGCAACAGCGGCAGCATCTCTGGCCCTGTGAACAGCAGCGGCGCGCCCAACAGCAGCAGCAGCCTCAGCGGGACTCCCAGCAATGCCGGCAGTGCAAGTAACGTTGATCGCCCAAGCGCCACTAGCAGCACAAGCAGCAGCCACGGGGACGCAGCTGCATTCAGTGTGTACAATGAGCTGGTGCCCCCCAGCATAGCCAAGCTGATCGAGCGTGAGGGAGGCGTGGAGGAATGGTTGATGGAGATGCAGGTGGGGGCTTGGTGACTCTCTGCGCCCAACCGCTAGCAGTGAAACGTAGCAGGGCACTAAATGCTGCTACTTCTACAGCGCGCTTGCACAGGGAGCTCAGCACTATGCTTAGCCAATGGCTGTAGGAACAAGGGCTGTGTGTACAGTGCTTGTTCTTATGTAGCTCCCATCTTGAAAAGGTAATACCAGCTTCACTGGCCACCGTTGGTCACAGCTCACACCTTTGAATAACGGCTATGTTCTCACACATGACAAAGCCCCCCCTCTGATCCAGTCCCATACTGCGACCCAAATGGTGCCCCGCCCCCTGCTAATAGTGTACCTCACTGCAACGTCTTACCAGAGGGATTTGCATCACGTTGAGGCACAGGCGTGTGCCAAACTTTCAGCAATTCTTGTGCTCTAGCGTTCACCATGTCAATGGCTATTTCGGCCAAGCCAATCTTAGCCTTTGACTCCTAGGTCGTGTCATCACATGTCAAGAGAATGCTCTCACTTGTTGTGCTCACCTGTGCAGCCAGCCCACATCTAAACAAGGTTACGGCTACTTAGCTATACCTGTCTAATAGGGCGGCTTAGCTGAAGCAGAAGACACCTGGAACAAAAGCTGACCAAACTCAGTTAATTGTCCGCAAGGCAGCAGTGAGCGTGAAACATGAATGTTCTCCTTTGCTAGCTTGAATTGCAGCCCAAGACCAGCCCACAGCGCACCTCAAGGCTACTCTCGCACTGGCAAATCAAGCACCCTGCATGTCTGCACTTGCTCACCTCAAACATTGAGGGACATGATTTGCCTACTTGATGCAGTGCATCAGCGACATGGGAGGAGGTCTTAAACCTGTGGACCTGCCTCCCCCTCCTGCTCGTATTGCCAGGCATCCCATCTACCTTAAGTTCCTGACTGAGATCAAGGTGCGCCGCCCATGCGATTTCTTAATTATAGATCATCATCATGGTTTTGAGGTCCTCCTGGCGTCCCATGCACAGTATGAGCTCTTGTTTGAGGTCTAGAAGGGCTGCAGTTGCAGTGGCCGCACACATTGAAGGCCATGTCGCCCAGCTTCCGCACAGTTGCTTGTACTGAAAGCTAACAATGCATCTCGTAAATAAGATGGCTATTCAATTTATGTAACACCTTACAACGAAGAAAAAGAAGTTCAGACGCTCTTTGCCTCTGTCATCCTCCCACATGCATTGTCAGTAAGTGTTTATTGGGCGTTCAAACTCCTCTACCTCATGGGCTGACTCAGTCCTCTTGTTGTTGGTCAGTTGTCCGTTGTAGCAACAATCTCTTCGGTCAGCATCACCCCCATGAACAACGCAGTGTTGCTGCTGTAATCCACTGGTGCTAAGCATCTTTTCAACACAAAGCTAAACTCTCTCCATTCTGCCTCGTGGTGCTTTGATGGAGACTGACGGTGCCGGGCATGCAAGCAGCCAGAACACCTGGGACACAGCCAAGTCCCACCTTGATCTTCACCACTGTAACAATAAGTTTACTTACTGGCATATGATTTGCAAGTAACATGAGGCAGGCTAAATCACCTGACCTTCTTAATCTGCAGCCCTTGCACATGGGGCTCTGTTGCTAGAGCATGCATCCAACTTGCTCCTACTTCAAGAGTGCAACATCTTGGAAGGGACACTTGCGTGACACCTGCAGACACGCGAGGAAAAGGATCTGAAGTCACTCCAGGCAGGCAAGAAGCAGCGAGAGGGGAGGTCTAAGGTGAGAGAGGTCGTTGCCTTCTCTTTGGGAATGGAGCAATATTACACCTGGAACGTGCTGGGGTATTGTTGTTGGCAGAATCACACCTGCTGCCTTACCTGGTTGTCAATTGTGCGGTAACTGTGTTAATGGCACGCGCGTTGTGCAGGCAGGCAACATGAACCATCTTAAATGATAGAACTGCGTTGTTACAAGTTGTTGACATGGCCGGGTGCCTCTCACTCATTGTAGCTAGTGCTGCGGGGGGTACCAACGTGGAAGAGGAGCGCTGAGCTGCATCATGGCAGCAGTACCCTTGTGGGAAAGAAAGAAGGTGTAGGAACCAAAGCGACACAACAGCAAAGTGTGTGCTTTTGAGCATAAAGTCAGGAGGCAATGACCTGCAATATGTAGTTGGCAGGGCCCATCATGTGGTTCAGCTGATTGTGTTCATTCCACTTCATTCTAACAGCCAAACGACCTAGCTCTTGATCACCCGTCACTGAAAGCAGTGTATCCTTGCTCTCCATTATTCTCTGGCTGGCCTCCTGCTTTAACTGCAACAAGATGTCAACCACCTCGACAAGGTAGATGATAGCCACCAAGTGCAGTGTGCGTTGCTCAGACAAGAGCTGCCTCATGCCAGGCCTTTCATCTTCAATTGCTCTGCATGTGCTTGCTGCCAATGATACAGGTCAAAACGGCTCAAGGTGGACGCCAAAGGATGGAGGCCAAGCTGCAGCATCACAAGCATCGTCGTGTATCAAGAGGGCGCCTAAGGCAGGGTGTAAAAACAGCATGGGATGAATGATCAAACAATGGAAGACCACGTTGGCTCCTTTGAACCACGCATAAGTATGAGGCGGTCAAGTTTTTATGATGTTTGCTAGTTGCATCCCATTGTAGCATTGCCAGATCCGATTCAAATTGCCTCCTGTGTCCTCACTGGACAAGTGCCCTCCACATGCTGTCTGGGTGCCAGCGTAACACGATCAGATTTTTGATTTTATGTTGGTACACAGTTTAAATTAAAGGCCCTGCCAAAGTAGCGACTTTGATATGGACCGATATAACTGGTAAGGGGTGAAGGAAGAGCCATGATGACAGCAAACGCTCAAACCAAAGCAAGATGCACAAAGACAAAAGCTGCCGGACAGCTAGACCTAAATGAAGAAAAAGACAAAGGGACGCAAGAGTATCTGAGACAGCAGATGCTGTCATCATTTTGCGCAATAAGGTTAAGGTTACATAGCTGTACCTGCTAGGGCAGCTTAGCAGTCTTTTGCAACACCCCGGGCCAAAGCGTCAGGTTGCTTAGATCTGCGCAATAAAACACTTCTCCAGCACACGCGGCATACGTCGGTTCAAGCAACTATAGGATTACAAGACAATGAAGTTTAGTGAAGGCTTCAGTCAAGAAGTGCGACTGCTCACAAGAAAATGGTCGAAAAGAAAAAAGGATGTTTGTTCTTCTAGTGTTAGAAGGCAGACACATCCCTAGTACCTGTCTGAGGAAGCAAAGTTGCATGCTTCTTGCGGGGAGATAACACCTAGGGTGAAATCATAATGATCAGTGAAAGAAAACATATTTCTCATATTTCTCATCTTGAGCATTGCCATCAGCCTGACATAGGTCACGAGTTGGAAAAGACCCGGCGTTTTAAGGAGCTGTCTTATCATAAGTATGACTTATGATGATTACACAGATACGAGCTCGGAGCCTAAATCATGCAACGCTGCATGACACCATTAGGGAAGTCCAGGAACATACACTTGGGAAGTCTGTAAGGAGAGTGTGTGACCGAGGCCCTTCCTTTAAGCATGGCGTACCATTGGTGCAAGTGATAGGTCAAACGCTGACAGTTGAGCTCACGTGGTTGGGCCTCTGAAGAAAGTGCCCGATACTGTAGGTGAAAGGCCCTGAGATCCACTACAAAACGACTGAGATCAATGGCTCACTGCTCAGCAGCTACTGTGGAATAATAAGGCAGTGGGTCAGACCTTCTATGGCTGAAAGAATGGCTGAAAGAACGTGCAACTATAGAAGAGGCAGTAAGCAACAAAGCGGTGTGATGCATACACGAGCACTTCATTGAGCTTTGTCAGGATACAAGGCTTAAGCTACAGTATGTTAAGGCACAGGAACAGCACAAGCCCCTCCTGACCAAATTTACATTTTTTTGGCTGTAACACAATCACCCTTCATATTCTCCTGCTTGGTATAATACCAATGGTGTTTTGGGCACATTTTACGGCAGAAATTTTACCACAACTACACAGACAGTAAGAAGCTCTCACAACAACTCGTGCAGGGGCCATTGAACATGCATCATAACTCATCAGCGCATGCCTTTTTAAGACATACAAACAATGCTTCAAGTGCTCGTGCTGAAGCATATGACCCTCAGAGTTTTGCTAAACACACACCGGCAGCTTATAATTTTGGTGGAGGCAGCGTGGTGCTAGCACCTACGCATGTACAGATCCGCATTGTTTACTTTTTCCAATACACCTAAGCAGCAGTTATTCAAATGTTGTTCCATCATGCTGACCATGGTTTTACTAGCAGCGGGGCCCTTTGTTTCTCTGTTTTTCTGTGTACAGTCTACGGAAACTAGACTTCCCACATCCACCCTTACTAGAGTTCAAGTAGAAGGTCTAGGAGGCAGAAGGCAGGCCCAAGGAACCACCAGCAATAAACACAGCGGATGCGCCACACCCAGCTAAAATCAAATAGGAGCCAACTGCAAATATCAATTGAGTAATCAGCCTTTGAAGTAAACAGACTCTAACAAAGGATTTTCCATTGTCTAAATTCAAAGCTGTCGTTCATGGAGTGTTTTGTAGCTAGAAAAAAGAGCTACATAGCATCATGCGTTAGTCATTGGAGCAACATAGTCTTCTGTCTAATTCAGAGATGAGGCATTAGAGATTATCGTTAAAAAGCTCATGCACTAAAAACACGTAATCGTTGCACCAGCGTTTCACTACCCAACACAACAAACACAGAACACTCTGTGAGTGTTATGAGGAATGGCTTCTTGGAGGTTGCACACTCTCTCAGGGGAAATTTTAGCAAGCTTTACGTCCAGCTTAGTTATATCTGCATGCGTGGACTCCTTCCTATATGTCCAGCATGGCCCCAGCTGCAGACAAGGCATGCAACTGAACAACTTAGCAGTCGAGTGTACATTGATCTCTTCCTACATGCCAATATTGCAAAATTCATTGCACTTATTGCACCTGCAATTTACAATAATCATGCCAACGTTCCTGGGCGCTCAATGGCATCTACACCTGATGGCTGCTGATGGTTGCGCGCAAAGGGATGCAATCATGCTAAGGCTGGCCAATGCTGGTCTTTCTGTGCAGACTGTGCCTGGCTCAGAGGCTGACGCTTGCTCTGGGCACGCAAGATGACTGCCTTTGTACACTTTGAGTTCCAGATCCGCCAGATCATGGACCAGTGGCATGGCAAAAGCGTGGACAGCAGCTGTGGCACAAGGGTGCATGTCATGATGCATGGGTCAATCACTATTCTACCCTGTACCTCCTTAAACAGGTGGCTTTGTAGTAGGTCCTGTGGGAGCTGGAAGTAGTCAATCAACCTGGTGAGCTGATACTGGGTCAGGTCGGATGCTGCATTGCTGGTCAGGGTCGCCAGCACATCAGGCAGGGCGCGGCCCCTGTGGGGTGTGTGTATGTGTATATGAGTGTGTGTGTGTGTGTGTGTGTGTGTGTGTGTGTGTGCATGTGTGTTTGTGTGTGTATGTGCGCCTATGCGCATTAAACGGTGCCAATTACTTGTTCCTCATCTTCTGGCTTTACAGCTATCTGTAGATCTACATCTAGATCAGCCTTTCTCACCTGTGCAGCTCAAAGACGACAGGAACAAACTGAGAGATCTCAGGGCCGAAAGCATTTGGCAGCCCAACTGTGACGGGTGCGCCACTGATGGCTGTGTCCTCAATTAGGGCAGCAAGCAGACTATCCGGGAAGCGCTGTACGTCTGTGGATGTCAGCCTGTATGCCAGAGAATTAAATTGCCTGTGTTAGCTCGCAAGTAACTGCCAGGACACATCTAGCCCACACCAGGGCCGTAACCCACACCAGCGTGTGTGCTCGGCAAGCTCACCTGTCGAGCTTCCCACACACTATGAATTCGTAGGACATTCTATTTACTTTTTTTACTTCAACCCGTTACATACCTTCGTAAGCAATAAATTCACGGAATGCCTCCTTGAAACCCTAAGGCAAGAAGCGAGCAGAAACGCAAATGAAAGGAGGCAATAACTTACATTGCAAATAGGCCACCCAAAGTGTAAGGAACGTCGTCACAATATGGATCAGCAGGCAGCTTAATTAAATCTGCTTATGCTCAAGCGCCCAAATGGGCAGGACCTGCTTGCTTGGGAGACTGTGTGGTTTCTCTGCGCCTCTTATTCTGGTTGACTTGCGGCTTAGGCTGCTTCTTCGGCTCTCGACCCTTCTTGTCTGACCAGTGGGGGAGCTGTCTGTGCAAGCACATGGCAGCTCCTTTTCCTTAATTATGCTGGCTGTGTGAACACTACCAGCAGAGACTTTTCTTCTTCTTTTTCTTTTTTTCCCCAAATGGCCAGGTCAACCAGTTCAACGGGTGAAGCTAAGCGTGCATCAGTGTGCATCAGTGTGCATCGGTGTAAGAAGGCAGCTTAAGCTGAAGCTTTCCACACCGGTGGAAGGTACCTCAGGCTGCGGATGCAGCGCACTGCTGATCAATGCTTCCTTTTACCTGCACTGGCTTTTTCCAGGAGCTCTGCAGGGACAACAATGACTTTCTCTGGAGAGGCGGCCATAATGAGCTTGTCCTTCAAGCGCACTTGGTGCACAAGAACGCACCTTCTCCGTCTACACAGGAGATTCTCGATACCCCACTGTGTCCTTGGCTTTCCTGAAACTCTAGGTGGGCTGGCAAAAGAAGAAAAACAAAGGAGGCTACAGAGTAACTCTGGTCCCAGAGAGCCGGGGAACCTTGCCTTTCTGTTTCAGCAGCTGATTTCCCACACATTTTAACCTCTCGAAGTCCATACAAGAAGAAAAGCGACATACAGTCCTGCATGCCTTCAGGCATGATCAACAATGGCCCTGCCTCATCCGAAGTTGAAGCTGTGCGGCTCAGGAGGCAGACATGAGCATCCCCCTGCGCACTTGCAAGGAGGTGGAGAGGGAAGACCCTGTTCAGCACCAGTGCGCCAAGGAAGCACAGATTGGCTTTGTGAGGCTAAGGACCAGATCTCTTGCTTCTTCAATAGACGAGCCAAGCCCTTTTGCTACTAGTTATGTAGTACAGGTTCTTTGACATCATAACCATTGCACCGTGCAATGTGACAGCAGCTTCCCTCATCTGCTTGATTGTGAACCGGGCCAGGAGTGTCTGTGAACTAAATTTAAATTTCCCTCTGCTCATGTTCTTGATTTCCTAAATCAGCCGAACAACAAGCTTTTTTCCTTTCTTTCCGAGCTTATGGATGCTTTTATGTCGGCTGGTAGTGGCCAGCAAGCCAATGAGCCAAACAGCCTGGCTCACGGTCCCCCTTGTTGTAACCACTTGTACCTGTGTGAGCAGGTTTGAAATCACACTTCTGACTGAAGGCCTTATTCCTGTAATCCTGTAAACTTTAAAATGCCTTTGGTTTTTTATCTTGCGTTGCAGGCGTTATCTGCTTCAGCTAAGCTGCCCTTGTAGGTGGCCTGCATGTACTTTGGAGGTAGCTTGCATAGTGAGGGCACAGTAATGATACGCTTGCCCAGAGAACAAGAGCATTGAGTGTGTACTGAAGCTTCTGGTGCTTCCCTGTACACATGTGAACTTCATGGTTACATCTCGGCTACAAGGTGCTTGTGCCAAGACACAAATTTTTATGGTGAAGCCCCTCCAGCAGCGGTGGGCCTTAGCAGCAGGGGGTGTTTCACCTTCAATTCAGACCCTACATGTTTTACTTGGTGCTCGTGCTTTGCGTCTTGAGGTGCTGCAGTACTAAACATTCAGAGAGGTGCTCATCTTTGCAGAACTAAGTTTCAACTGAACAGTCTAGCTGCTGGGAAGTGTGACCTGTGTTTTGAAAGTGTCTAACCCCTTGCTGTGCTTGTGCTCCTCCGCCCCTTAATCTGGTTTTTTACATAGTTTGGGCCTCCCTCACAGACTCTACAGTATCTTCTTTTACCGTGTGCCTCCCCTCTCTGGTTGTGATTGGCTGGTTGGTCCTGGCAGATTGCGAACCAAGTCTTCAGTGTCGCACTTCTATCTCTTTTTTCCTACGAGTCTGTGTAGAGCATCTGGTATTTTTGCCCCTACTTGACTTTACTCACAATCCATGTTGTACATCTGAAGTGGGTTTTTCCCAGGCGTGTTCTACACTTGTGAACAAGACTTCCCATACTTCACCAATTTTCTATAGAGCAGGCTAGCAGTCGCGCATGTTGA
>QAXF01006106.1:42860-53016 GCA_004335645.1 Dunaliella sp. WIN1
CACACACACACACACACACACACACACACACACACACACACACACACACACGTACATACACACACATTGCAGGGTGGCAGCAGACAGTACCCTGCAGTGCTGGTATGTGTTAGCTTGCCTCATGCTTTAATTGGATCTGTTCTGCCTGTCACTCCTATGTACTGCTATTCCTCAGTTTTGGGTCATGGATGGGAGATGAATGTATAGTTGTTATCAGGGATGTCCCGTTTGTGGGCTTGAGAGTTGGGTTCTGATTAATTGTGCACTTTGTGTACCTTTGTACACTTTCTAGGTGAGATTCACAAAATTTCATATAACAAATAAGTGGCAAACTATATTACAGTGAGACAAGCCTACTAGATCATCTTAATGAGACAGCCTGGCAATTGCTTATATTAACTTGCTTATGAACAGCCCCAGCCAACACCAGCAAACAAGCAAAGTGTTCAATATTGACAGCGATATGCATTAGGGTGCATTCGTTCTAGGGGCTAAGGAAAGTATATGGTCCTCCAAGGTATCACATGATGCTTGCATGTTCACACAGTGTCTCCCTTCCTCTAAGGAAAGAACTATCAGTAGTGGCAGATTAAATTCCCACTGATTAAAGACATCTTTAGCTCACCCATCTTTGCAAGTACACACACACACACACACACACACACACACACACACACACATGCATGCATGCACATGCTACGTGTCAGCCACATCAACAAGCCACTATTCGTGCCCATGCTTTGGCTGCAGCTCACCACCGGTGACCATGATGATCGTGTTGTTCCCCTGCACTCCTACAAGCTTATCGCTGAACTGCAGCACAAGCTGTGCGGCGCAGCAGACAACGCACAGAGGAACCCCTTGGTCATACGCATTGATGTAAATAGGGCTCAGTTGTTAGTGAGAGTATATATCAGCTGCTTTGACTTTATGCAAGTAAGCTTCAGCCTCTTAAGAGCTGTATTGTAGCTCCTTCTGCTATTACTTGTGCATGCAGAGGAAAATCATGTCTGACAGGTTCACAGCCATAACCTTAATTTAAGGCTTAAGTAGTCAATCAAATTGCGGCGCGTGCGCGGATCAATCTGTTAATGTTAAAACTTCCGCGCGCGCGGTGAAGATTATATAGCTGTACCTGCCTACAAGGGCAGCTTAGCTGAAGCAGAAGACCAACTGAAACAAGACAAAAGGCAGAAGCACCTAAGAGCAAGAAGCTTGAGATTACAGCCATCATTGACGGCTCACAAGCACTCACTGTACAGCCCATTAGCCAGTGTGCTGTTGCAGAAGAGGCAACACTACCGATGGTGATGTCCATTGGGTTAGGCATCTGCGGCATTCCTGACAATCCAGTCTTTTAGTTGGTGCTTTACCGTTCAACTCCAACCAGCACACCTATGTGCGCCATTGTGGGCCACATGCATGCATGATGTTTGGTGCAACATGTGTGAAAGATTTAATCTGCTACATCCATGCTGTACGTGTGCTACAACATGTGCTAAGCAGCACTCTGCTGCAACTATGCATGATGTGTGGTACATTGCGTGTGAGACAGTGCGTTGCTGCATGGTGTTCGCAGGTACGCTCTGGCCATGGTGCTGGCAAGCCCACTCAAAAGATCATTGATGAGGCGGCAGACACCTTTGGGTGGGTATCAGCAACAGCAGCTACAGCAGCAGTTCCTGTATTAATGATAAAAGCTGCAGCACTCAAGCTCATTGGCAAGCGGATGAGTGGTCAAAGGCTCACTTATTATCAGACCAGCCAAGCCTTTTGTCAGGAGCATATAAATTTTCTCGCGGAAAATTTAAAGTTGTCGTAACAGAGGGTCTGGGCAATCACACAGGTTGCTCAGTCTCTACAACCGGGGAGGCAAGGCATGAGACAGGTGGCGATAGTAGGCAAGGGGGCTAACTTATGCTATAAAGGATCGTGACAGAGGGCTCTAGATGGGTACACAGACTTGCTTGGTCCTTAAGGCCTGGAAGGCCAAGGCATTACACTGGTGATGCAAAACAACTTGCGCTAATGTTAGGGCAGCCACATTTTGGGAAGGACTGTAAATTCGCCCTAAGAAGATGCTGCTTTAACTGCTGCTGCCGTTTTGCCGCTACAACTGCGGCCACACATTGCAAGGGTAGGTGGTGGTTTGATGAGCTGTCTGCTTGCTTGATGGAGCGAATGCAAAGTTCAGCTCGAGCAGTACAAGGAAGTTAACAGGGATGTCTGGCAGAAGCAGAGAAAATAAAGAGCTGCAAGCCAGTACAATTGACCAAACGATCACTTCTGTCATGGAAGAGCTATGATTGAGGAATACAATACTTTGCACAAAAGATAGGTGCTGCTTCCCTCACCGCCTGTCATTGAAACTCCTTTGTCTCTGCTTTGATGACCCATGGACCTCAATTACGGTGGCAATGGATACGGCCTCTATTGCAGCCCCATCTGCAGCACCTACAACACCTGCAGTTATGGTCAGCCTTCCTTATGCTTTATGGTAACGTAAATCACTATTAAATGCTGACGCAGGTTTGCGGCCAAATGCATGCAAGCCAAGTGGGTGGACACACCAAAGCAAGCTGCATGAAGAGCGAGGTGCCCCTGCAAAGCATCGACTCCCAAATTATACCAAGCTATTTGGCCTTGGTTCATTGGAGGCACGGCAAGAGTTCTATCAGCCTATGGTCTGTGCTGTTATCCGCTGTTATGTGTTAAATCCAATCCTGAGCACAGGTGCTCTTTGTATTGAACTGCTGGGGAGAGCATGTTTGCGAGGGGCTTGCTTGCCATTATATTGGCATAGGGCTTCCATAGAAATATTGTGGAATACAGTAATTATGTCTGTGCTGAGCATTAGCCACACTGGTGGCACCCAGCCTGGAGAGGTGTGTTACATGAGCGCTGTACCCTAGTGCTCCCAACCACCATTTTGTGCCATACAGTGGACTGTACTGCTTGCGAGTATGATAACATGAATAACAATATCTTGCACTACGGTAGCACTTTGCTATTCTGTGTACATGTGGTGCTCATGAACATTCACCATTCTAGGGCAGCTTTGAACTGCGTGTGTGTACATTGCATATAGTTCTTAACAACGAAAGTGGCGTTGCTGATGCAGAAAGACAAAAAGTGACTGGCCGCCAGTGATAAGGTCAAGGTTGAGGGCAACATATTTGCACCTGTATACAAGAGCAGCTTAGCTGAAGCGGAGAGGCCTGCAACCAAAGACCAGAACCGTTTTGGTTCCGGTTATCAAGGAATAGTACAACTAGTAATAGACGAGAAACATGGATGAAAAGTGTGCCATATGGCATGGACGAAGCCCTGTTGATCACACTGTTCAGCTCAAGAGGTGCACAAAGTTTAGGTCGATGTTGCATAGCTGTACCTACCAATGAGGACCGCTAAGCTGAAGCAAAAATCACTTGCAATAAAGGTTAAAACTTAGTTGAGGCAGCCACCACGTAAATTCAGGCATTAAGAAACGAATGCAGATGTTCCCATGGCAGCACTAATTAATGAAGTCCTTCAGGCAGGTTAATTCGCTTCATACAGTGTGTAGGCTAGCCTATATGATATGAGCTAAAATGGCTATTAGCCATAGTATATAACCAAAGGATTGCACAGGGAGCAATTTTAAGCCCGACTCCAGCCATTGTATGCCAGCTCCTAGCGTATATGCCCATGAAGGGCAAGCTTGGCTGCAACATGCAGCAACCTGTTTAAGACACTGGAGCTCGAAGCTTGTCATTACGGGGCACGTGCGTACCTGGCCTCGACGCAACTTCAACTTTTACAGACCAAACCTCATTTCCGACTATAAACTGCCCCCAGGGGTCCAATCGGGTTTTCTTTGAAGTCCAGGTTGATTATCAGCATAAAGGGAATTGTGAATACCTAGCCTCAGGTTATTTGCAAATTACAGTGGTCAATGCAACTTCTGTCAAACTCCCTTTTTCTTGAGCATCATTGTGAGGTGCTAATGCCATCTTCAAGAAATTCCAATGAGCTTATCTTAGTGTTGCAAATAAATAAACAGTCCTCAATCTGATGATCACCTAAAAGTCAAACTGGTTCCTACGAATCGAACATGCTCCAATGGGCTTCCTGATAGCTATGCAGATGTCGAGCCCAAAAACATTGCAACACTTCCAAAGCAGAGTTGTGACAGGAACATTCTCTGGTCCTGGTGTTGAGCAATGAAACAGACCAGAATGGAACAGTGAAATTGGGTACTAATGGGCAGTGAAGGTACTTTCTGCGTCATTTGAGGAATGCAGACAAACGTATGACCAAATAAAAAGCGAATTATTATTTGCTCCCTCAATTTAAATGCGGGTAACAATCAGTCATTAAACCATGGGTACTGCCCTAAACTTACCGGTGGCAGCTTAGATGAACCGTGAAGGTGTGTGTGTGTGTGTGTGTGTGTGTGTGTGTGTGTGTGTGTGTGCGCGCGCGCGCGCGCGCGCATGTATGTGATTGCAGGCTTATGCACGTAACAAGATCACACAAGTCTGGCTCTAACCATTGAGCAACTCACCTGAAAACTGTATACTTGACTTAAACCAACACGTTTAAGGTATGGAAACCCCTTTCCATGTTGGCTCAGTAATGATGTAACCAAACCAATGCCAGCAAATGAACAATGGGCTATGCCATTTACGCATCTTGCACAAGAAGACACAGGAAGCTCATCATACACAGCACCTGCCTTGTAGATCTCCCGGCAGACTCTATAAAATCTCCCACCAAACTGTGGGCGAGGATCAAGGCAAGCACCTGCTCCGCAGATAGCTTCCAGTACTGCTTTATTGGCTTGTTACATAGCCATGCATGATCAGTGATCATTAATCACACACGGAGCAGGAGCATTGCAAAGTTAAGGCACTTTCAGGCTCTCTAAATCTATTGGTCATCTAAGATGCGTCTATGCAGCAAGAGTGTTGCACCAATGATACTGAAGGCTCCAGGATTGCGGACATCAGCCAAATTGCAGACACAAGGCACGCGCTCACCAGCCAGACAACCTCCCACTTCAGGCCTGCCTGCATCAACATAAGGCACCACTCTGTTACTAAGTGTATGACTTGACACGAAGTCCTAAGGCTTGCCTTCACTGTCTGCGTCTACTTATAGGTTGTTTGCCCTGACACTCCGGACATGTCAGTGTCAACATTTTCACTCATTTTATCCATGGTGCTTAGTCTGGTGCGCAGCTTGTTCCAGTCTTGTGACATGGCAGTTCTGCTTTGAGATCTCTGCCGGTACCCACCACGAGAGACAACATCTTACTCACGAGCAACGTTTGTGTAAGTCAGTCTCTGTGACACGCATAAGAGCTCGAGTTGTTAACAATGCAATGCTCACAGGAGCAGTTCATTGATTGCAAGGAAATCACCAAAGCCATGCAAATTTGTCAAAATCGAGCTGCCACAGTGCAAACACCTCTTGCATCCATGCCACACTGCGCGCCCTTTCTTTTGCGAGCCGATGGTGCAAGTCCCCTCCCCCATTGACATTATATAATATATATATATATATATATATATACTGGAAGCCCCAGCATGGACTCTGCACCAGCTCAGACTACAGGAGCACAGTTAAAATCTCACCAGACTTGGAGGGTACTAATGCAAATTGCCCCTCCCCTCATGCTGCTCTGTTTTCCTCCTGAGGGGGTCCCAGCTTTGCAATTTAAATCAAGCTGATCCGGATATACTCTTACATTACCTTGCCTTGCCTCAACACTACCTCACTTACTGCCTTGCTGGGGTCCAACAACACAGATAGCAGAAGCATACCTCAAGCATAAGACCATCCATGCCTTGGCACTGCCTAGCTCACTTTGATGCCACACACGACTGCTTACCTCAAGCATGAGTCCACCTGCAAGGCCACCAACCCCAGCACCGCACCCAAACCACACAGCAGATGCCAGACCCTGCGGGATGAACATGGTGCACCTCGTCAACAAGCTGATGCCATGCCTATTATATGAGCTACAAAGACAGCATACTGGCCCTGTATGAGCCCTGCAAAGATGCGAGCAGACCATGCGGCAACATTCAACTAAATTTAGCACCAGTTTCAGTAGTGCGGCACTGTAACTCAAAGCCAGGACAACCATGAAGCCCTTGCATGAGGGATGCCTGCGAGAGAGAGGGCAGACTCCACGCCACCCCATCTCAGCACAGCTGCGATACACGAGCATCTGAAGCAGCTAGGTAAGAGGCCCCCTTCTTGGGCACCTACCTGCAGGGTAGCGGACAGGCCACGTGGCGCATGCAGCAGGCACAGCACGCAAGCCGCAGACCAGCCTGCTGCAAACGTCAGCCCCTGCAACAGGGAGCAGGGAGCATGCAGCAGCTTATGGGACTGGACATTACCTACATTCCTGTGCTTTTGGTAAACTTTACATGGTCAGACCAAGCAGAGTCTAGATGCGACAGCTGCAGTGCTCTCTGTGAGATCCAGACACCCAATTCACGATTTCCTTGAGAAACTTTCTTACTACATAGCAATGAGCAGGATTAGCTGAAGCTCAAAGCCAAGGTATTCAGCATGCTGCTCAACGCAATGGTAAGTAGCAAGCTGCTGGGAGTTTGTTTGGCATGCTTACAGCCCTGATCAAGCACACATTGGCAGCCAGATCAAGCTGTCAGTTGCCTAGTGCTGTATATCTCTGTTCAAGCCAAAATTATGTGGAGATAGGTACCCAGGATGGCACCCAGCACGCTTCAAGCCCGTCTAGGCAAGAGGTGCAGCTTGTGGACATTGCACACAAGCCAAGCAAAGTCCTTGCTGTACACACACACACACACACACACACACACACACACACACACACAAAGCAATGAGGGGTGGGCCAGAACCTGAGGCTGTCCACTTTGCGGTGCAATACTCTGAGGGATGACATGTGCCTGGCAGACTCACATTCAGCAGAGCCACTGGCAGCAGCAACCAGGGTGAGGGGGAGGGCAACAGCGGCAAAGCACCATATATGCTCAGGCGAGCAACCAATGCCCCCACAGCCGCATGAAAGAGCTTGCTTGGAGGTACCAGTAGCTGCAATGCCGTTGACCATCGGAACACCGCCACCTACAGGTCTCACACAGAGGCCATGTGTGGGTGGTGTTGCAGCTGGCTGGAGCTGGGATTGGCAATGCCTACTCATGCCCATGCAATAACATGTCCCAGGAAGACAGGCTTAGAAGGCACGTAAGTACTCTCTCATGGAGTGGATAAGATCTGCTGGAAAGAGGATGAGTTGTAAGAAGCCGCAGTTGCTATCTAACGGGCGGCCAGGTTAAATTTATCAGGCACTGCCTCCTGCAGCAAATAGTTGCCCTTCAATACTTTACAAGAAGCTGCTTTGCAGATGCGCTCTGAAGATGACCAAAACAGGCAATGAATGTGACGGACGACAGACAGCTGGCACCACTAGTACCTATTGCCAGACGTGTACCGTTATGAGCACCCGCCACCCCACAGCCAAATACACCTGCCGCCCAAAACACCTATCACCCATGGGGAAGCATAGCAATTACAGGTACTGCAAAGCATGTGCCTCAAAGATAGGCAACCTGCAACGTTGCATAAGTCAAGGGCTTTATGCTGTTGCATTGGTCATTTGCCAAGCTTTGCTTACAAGTACCCAAAGAAGCTTAAGGTCAGTTGGCGGTGGAAAGCAAAAACAGCAAAGAAGAGACCTTGTGGCTGAGGTCTTACCTCTGTGATGCAGTCAGCGGCTAACAAAGAACCCATCAGAGTGGTACTAGCACCTAGATTGCGAGCGTACTGCAAGGGGAGACAATGAAGGTAGGTTAGGCCCATTGCTTTAAGCTAGGCATTCACTTCTATTCAAGCCTGGCATTGGTGTGCATGTACAGGGACAATATCAAGGAGCCTATACTCTGAGCAATCACTGTGTATCTCCTCCTCGTCAGCGACTGTCTGCACCACACATTGACGCGCACCAGGTAGAGAAACGTTCCCATCAAACCTGCAGCAGGAAAGCAGGGGGCGCTCCATACAAGTTAGCATGTATCATGCATACATGATATATGAAAAGAACAACCATGAAGCATTAATTAGGCTTTGTGTTGCACACTGTAATGACACATGCTTGCTCGACGTGCTCTCCCCAGAGCAATGCTGCTTCAAGCCTTGCTAATGAATTGTATGGCTGCCAAATTGAACTTCAGTACCTTACTTGTATCCTTATGCGCCTCAGGCCCCGTATGCCTTACACCTTTTAAGCAGGCTTGCCAACAACTTTTTGCTGTCTCCCCTCGTCACAGACTTTGACTGAACACATCAAGCTTCTGTTCCTTTCTACTGTAGCAGTGGATCTCTGCCCGTGTGTTGTGCTGTTTCTCCTTATGTTAGTTCTTGCTGGGTTAGCTCTGCTTGCCTTTTCCCTAATTGTTAACCTATGTCTAGATTTGTTCTTTGCCTTTTACTAGTGCGACCTTCTAAGTAACAACTTGGTTAGGCCTTATGCCTCTAATAAATGACGTACTTCATCACACACCCTATTTGCTGAGGCAGCATGCACGTAGAGCTGATACATACCTGACCCAAAACCAGCAGCTAAACACAGCATCAAAAGAGTCCAGACTTGTGCATTTCCCAGTAAGCACCTGAAAATCATGAAGGCCAAAAGCAAGCGGTGCTGTCCGCACGGTGCCTGGAAGACTCAACATTCTACTTGAGCTATCATGGGAAAGACAGCGGTCAAGACACTGTGCACATTTTTACATAGATTGTAAACTGGGGGACACGGTAGCTGTCAGGTACTTGCTCAAGCTCAGTTGCTGCCTGGCCCTTGTCAGCCCAGGACACTCACCTCAGCTTCAGGGCAAAGCTGCCTGCCCTGCTGCTCACGCTGCTTGCTCTGCTTGGACTGGCCCGTTGAGGCAGCAGCTCCCTACCATCCTCCTCACTGCGGTTGCACCCTCCACTCTCACCGCCCCTGCTTGCTGATCTGCTGATGTCTAGCACTGTGTGAGCCCCATCTTTGTTCCCCTGCCCACAATCACCCTGCTGCCCCTCACTCTTCCCCTTGCTTGCTTTCTTCCTATCTCCCTCCTGCTCCACAAGAAGCCCATGCTGGTTGCTCAGCTCCTCCGCTCCTTGTCCAAGCTCTTCAAACTGGACGGTCCTAAAAGGGGAGCTGCTGATGGTGCTGCTGGATGTGCTTACAAAAGTGGTGGGCCATGGCACAGGTTGTGCTCCTGGCAACAGCTGCTGCTGCTCTTCCTGCTGCTGATCAGGGGACAGGTGATCTAACAGCAGCAAGTCATGCTGCTGCTGCTGCTGCTGCTGCTGATGATGATGACGATGACGACAGTCCAGTTCACTGTCTTGGCAAGGCAATGGGTCACCTTGCTTCTGATCACGTTCATGCTGCTGCTGCTGCTGCTGCTGCTGCTGCTGCTGCTGCTGCTGCTCTGCCAGAAGGTTCTCATGCTCAGAGTCCTCCCTTGATAACAGGCTGGAGATGGGGTGGCTCAGCCGCATGCGCAGCGAGTGCTTCAGCTTGGGGAATCGCATGGCGGATGCGGCAAGAGCAGCAGGGCCGGACAGAAGCAGGAAGAGCAAGAAGCCGGACCCTGCAAAAAGTGTGCAGCCAACACTGGAAGTACTTTGGAGGTTGACGATCATGTCAAAGGCACCAGGTGATGAGTACTTGAGACATGCATAGAGAATGGACTGTGCAAAGGGGACGCTGGGAGAAGTTATGACATGGGTAGAAACAGTCAGAGGGAACAACTTGTTAGCCTGCAGCTGTAGAGGCAGCAAACAGGCATGGTAGTAGAAGTCGCTGCTCCTTTAATCACAAAAAGGAAAGACCAGCTGACCTGACTGCACGCAACACGGTTGAGCTAGAAGACGCGACATGGTTCAGAGGTCAACGTCAAACTTGGACCTTCTTATACTATTAAGTTATAGTAACACAGCTCACCCAGGCCACATGAGTTGATGATCGCCCCTGCCACTGGCCCTGTTGCGCCGTAGGCTATCGAGGCCCACAGCCGATGATGCCCATAGTCTGATGGCTGCGCGGTGCCGTTGCAGAGGGGAACGATGGACATGAGGGTGCAAGCACTTGCCACAGTGGTTTGTGTGTGTGTGTGTGTGTGTGTGT
>QAXF01006123.1:16055-26092 GCA_004335645.1 Dunaliella sp. WIN1
CACACACACACACACACACACACACACACATGCAACATGGCAGGTACGTGTGCATCAAGGAGCGCAACATGTTGCTGACAGAGCTTGGATGGCACAAAATATCTAAGGATCTGGATGAGCAACGTGTTCGAGGCATCTATCGCGGACACCCGATTGAGGAGAATCCACATAGATTGCGGTACAATGAGGTACGTGGAACCAGTACTGCTAGTATCAGTGACATGCAGGTGATCACGGACAGGCTTGCTTTGACCACCTTTCTTCTGCTGTTACCAAGATGGGTTAGGCAAGCTCATCTTAAAGGCTGTATGTATAGTAAATTTGGTATCCTGGACTCAAGCATGATTAGGCAGATCAAATGAAAAGAAAAGCATGATCTAACTTTCTTCATGTGTCAGCAACTTACAGTGTGGTAATTAATGGTATAGCCTATGTTCGGGTGCTCATAACAGACATATGGTATACCCTTGCTGTCTTGCAGGTCTGCCTTACGCTCAAACGGGTAAAAGATGTGCTCAGGTGCGTTTGCGGAAGGTTGCAAAGGGCTTTTAAGGCCATGGTACCCTGCCAGCCATATGCATTGGGCTAATTGGTACTCCCAGTATAGCCAGACAGAGGAGCAATACGGACACAATTGCTGGACATTGCTGCCACACCTACTGAAAGCAAGCTGAGCTGGTGGGTGGATGTAGAGATATGTTGAATGGGTCCATGGGGTAGAATAACACATGGGTAAGCATGTACTCAATTGGGTTTATAGAAGCAAAAAGATAGTTAAGGCGGTGACTGGCTAGCAGAGAAGACAAGGCTCTGTGCCGAGCTTTCTTCCTGGCTTGTACCTGTGCTCTTTTCACTTGCTACTCTTAATGGAGTATGTTATCATACTGCGGCCATCACGCCAAATTACGTCACACACTGATTAGGGCTGTGCTCCTGCAGTGTTTGAAGCTGTCGCTCAGACTTTGCGTCCTCTCAGAAGCTTCATTGCGTCATTGTTGGAGGTGTAACAAACAAGGAGAGCTACACCATTGTCTGAACCGATTACAACAAAAAAAGGTTAGTGCTGCACCTAACAAGTACCACACCTGACCTAAGGTATATGCTGTTGGCGCGAACCCTCTTAGTGGTTTCACTTGCACGATACAGCTTTCAAAATTGAGGCCAAGGTGCTGTCTTATCATTTGAAAATGAAGCAGTGAAGCGCCTACGAACAGAGAAACGCAGATAATGACCATCGGCTGTCCTGTGTGTTGCTTTGTCTACCCTAGCTATAGCACCCTCTGCGTTCTCTGGGTGCGCAGTTTAATAGGATGGCTACTTTGCTGGACCTGCTACCAAAGGCAGCTTAAGTTACAAAAGGCAATGCAGATGGCCTGCTGGAAGAAGTCTGTTTGCATGTAGGATATTAGCCACCAATATTGTGCTAGCAATAGCCGGGGCCCCACCAATAAGGGATCTGACTACGATAAGGCCACGCAGACAAGGGGTCTCCATTCAAACAGTGAAGCCTCTTATCGGTCTTGCACCTTGTGTAAAGTCAGCGTATCCCTCTGAACAGTAGCCCCCTTAACCTAATTTGGTGAGGCTACCCCCTTCAAGGTACCTCTGCAACTTCTCCTTGCAGTATTATAAACATAGAAAGTGAGGCCATTGAGTTTGAAGACTGGGCTTAAGAGCTGCTGGCTTTAGAGCCATTGCTTTCAATAATTGTCTTACCTTTGTAGTGACAGTATGCATCCTCCAATGGCATGCCCCTTACACCACAAAGGTGGTGTTTCTCGTATTCGCACGTGCAGGAAACGGGCTGAAGCAGAAACAGATGCAGCTCAAAGACAGCAAATGCTGAATGTTATCAACGCACGGTGACCGAGCTGCGTGTAAAGAGTGGCTGAGTATGTTAAAGCATGTTTACAAATGGATAAGGTCAGCGTACCAGCTGTGGAGTTATTTGTAACGATTCAGACATGCACCCACCAATTATGAAGTTTCTCAGGTGGTATTCTTACTTGCACTTTTGTTTCCTTTTTAATAGTTAAGTAAGAGTATGATCATCTGTTCCTGTACTTAACACCCAGTGCTTAGGTGTGCTTTGGTACCGGCATAGAACCTGTCGCGTTGACTGCTATTGGTGTGTGATAAGTGTTTTATGGGACGTCACGTGCGAATGGCCCATGTGCATCTTGCAACAAGGATTGCAAGGGTAAAGCCTTCAGTCAAGACGTGCGACTGCTAGCATCTTGCAACAGTTTCTAACGTTCAACATGAAGCTCAAGGTTAAAAGGTAATTGTTGTCACGTTACCTTCCCTCTGTGCCTTCTTGTTGGGCAGTATTACATCCCTTTTACTGTACCTTGGCTGCGTGGCAGGGCACAGCATATTTACCATCTCACGTTTAAGATTAAGGTTACTGGATCACAGAAATGAGGCCACCAGTCAAGAACTGCGACTGCTGGCCTGCTCATAAAAGATCAGTAGATCACACGATTAAGGTTACATTGCTGTGCCTGCCTGTGAGGGCAGCACAGCTGGTGCCCGCACTGTGCAGCATGCCCCCCACCAAGACTGATCTGCTTATATTAACACTTACTTAGTGAGTAATGGAAGGACTGCAGACATTCCCACGCCTGATCAGTGAAATGTGTTGACCCATGCTAAAACGACTTCATTGCACCGAAATGAAATACTTTTGGCACAATGGTGCGGCAGCTGAAGAATTGCACACGCCTGTGCAACAATGATGGAATTCACTGAGCATGACAGGCTTAAACCTAAGTTTCAAGGGCAGCTTCGGAAGAGCAGGCTTGAGTAACGTTGAGCGAGATCCATATTGACAGCCCCTTGGGCCTGTAAGCAAATGGCAAAGGTCACATGCTGGAGCAAGAATCTGTCACCGGACCAAATCCTTCTATTGATCACTAGACCTGAGCTACAGCTCAAATATTGAAGGGGAGCTGAGCTTCACAACAATGATCTTCATAGCAATAATCATTGTGATCAGATCACAAGCCCGAGATTGTTTAGGGGCCTGTTTAGTCAAGGTCTGTTTAGTCATGCATGCTAAGATCTCATTTCACAGACTACTTTAAGAGAAAGAGGCTTCATTCTTGGCGTTGTCACAGCCAGCACGAAAATGGAAGAAGGCGCAATTTGCTTGAAGACCAAGCGCCAGCTAGCTGCACCACTAGGCGTTCATAGTTTAGCACTCGACTTCCAATTACTTACAGGCAGAGCCTGGCACCAACTGTCCGAGAATACTCCAAACATCCATTGACTTCTACGCTTGTCATTTTGGTGAAGAAGAGCCATGGCGTTACGGGTCCAATGTGCCCCTTCATGTGTTCTCCTCCGTTTACAAGTTTTAAGTTCCTTCTTCCTCTGTCTTATTGCCGACAACAGCAGCGCAACACCCTGAGTTACGTGTTTAAACTCTACAGTAGTCTTCTAAACTGCTTCAAAGTGGCCGTGGCCCTGATGCTGAGCGCGATGAGCATCATATCCACGGCCAAAGCGCTGCTCCTCAGACCAGGCATCATGCCAGTGGATGTTGAAGGAAAATAATGGCACAAATATCCGTGCGAAATTGCGAAGAATTCCTCGAAGAAGCGGTACATGACCTCTGGCACAGCCTCTGTTTCACTAAGGATCACGGCATAGAAGGCTGAAAATTTTTTATTAATATTGATTCCACAAGTTCGGGCGCGTAGCCGTAAACCCTACTGTAGCGCAAAAATCCAGACAGCGCAGGTGAAGGGCCCCTTATAATTATTTAGGACAGGTCACCATGGCGAACAAGGCGAAGGGAGGAGCGAGCGGAAACAAGTTCAGGTCTGCGAGGGGAGGGCGTGTGTGTGTGCGTGATTGATGCAGCGGGCGTCGTGATGTACAATTGGCAGCGCATGCGGCTGACACTGTGGCTGTGTGCTTGCAACAACTGCCCCACTCCCAACACGCACCTGCGCGCATACAGGATGGCCCTGGGTCTGCCCGTGGCCGCGGTCATGAACTGCGCGGACAACACCGGCGCCAAGAACCTGTACGTCATCTCCGTGTGCAACTGGGGAGCCCGCCTGAACCGTCTGCCCGCCGCAGCAGCAGTGAGTGTGTCTGCATGGGCACTTGCAGGCCTCCCTCTGTCTCCTCCTATGCACACCCACCAGCACTGGCTTTGGCCAAGAATACCCAGCCTACCATCCAGGAGCCTGTGTATCAAGAGACCCATGAAGGCACGCACACACTCACCCCCCCCACTCAAATTCACACACAGGGAGACATGGTGATGGCCAGCGTGAAGAAGGGAAAGCCTGACCTGCGTAAGAAGGGTGAGTGAGTGTGTGGTGGGGTTGGTTGCGCGCCCATCTGAGTTGCAGGCCCATGACCGCCTGTTGGATGCCAGGGTTTCCGTACCATGCATGGGAGTGTGAGAGGGCATGCCTGCCGCACGGGTATCCCTGCTTGCCCTTCCCTGCTCATGCAATCAAATGCAGCTGTATTACCTCAATTGTGCGTCTTGTCTTCATGTCTGTGGTTTTTACCGTTACCATTACCATTTGCCTCATGCCCTCCACAGTGACCCCTGCCGTGGTCATCCGCCAGCGCAAGCCCTGGAGGAGAAAGGAGGGCACCTACATCTACTTCGAGGACAACGCTGGTGTCATTGTCAACCCCAAGGGTGAAATGAAGGGTGCGTGCATTTGTAGGCGTGTAGTTTACATTGCCTAGAGTTTGTCATCTGCACGGTCTGTATGTACTCCTGCTCACGCACACGCGCACGCGCGCACACACATTCACACACACACACACACACACACACACACACACACACAAGCTCGCTCGCATGCACGAACCCATGCACACGCGTGTGCGCACGCACGCGCACACACACGCACTCTCACACACACACACACACACACACACACACACACACACACACACACACTTATACATGCACACGCACACACACACACACACACACATACACACACACATACACACCAAAAATCATACAGGCTCTGCCATCACTGGCCCTGTTGCCAAGGAGTGCGCTGACTTGTGGCCTCGTATTGCCAGTGCAGCCAACTCCATCGTCTAAGCAATAGGTAAGACAGGCTGGGTGTGTTAGGGTGACTTGTCTGTTGGTGGTCGCCTGGGTACGTATGCTCGGCCTTCTAGCTGTTGGCGGGGCTTGCAGCTGCTCATCAAGTATTGTCAGTGTTGTGGCTTAACACTGTCATCCCTACTTTGACCCCAGCTGTGCACTTGCATACGTGCACTGCGCAACCTACGCCACCTCGTTATTGATTATGAGATATATTATACAGCCTGGGCAAGCATCAGCTCGTTAACAAAGGTGTTCAGATTGTTAGTTGTCGGCCACTGCCCTTTCACAACGGCTCCTGCCATAGTGAATGATAGCGTACGTGTCCAGCCCATTCACGAGGCCCACCAGCAACGACCCCAGAGTAGTGTCTTAGTTTCAGTTACCTGTAGACAAACACTGGACGATTACATGACACTGCATTCAACTTACGAGGTGTGTGGAAGTTTAAGGTGGCCACCTTCAGCTTTTCCTGAAGGTGCGGAATACCGCTCTTGTGGTGATGCAGTACTGCCAGAAATGCCCGAACCAGTGCGCTTCCCCTGGAGGCATAGCCTTCTCAAAAGCCTGCTTAAGTTCTCTGGAAGTTTGCTCTGGCACACTTCTCATGAGCATCACCTCCGCTTACCCCAACGAGCAATTTTAGTTGTGGAGAAGGCCGACCGATGCCAATGAGCTCCTGAATTAATGGATAGGGTACTTAAAGTTTTTTGTTTCCCACACTTGTCATAGTTGTTCCAGCTCCTGTCAGCTTAAAATGTAGGGTGCCATAAGGGTGCGTAAGTTAAAATGGGGGGTTGACCATGTGCCAGGTTGGTTCATCTGTCATATGCACAGTTTTATAGATGCGGAAATTAAATTTTATGAACCTGTTCCAGGGCTTGCATGATGCCCCAGTCCTCTGCTTGTCAGCCAGTTGGTACTGCACAAGAGAGGAAGGAGTTGCGGACAGTGTGAATAAGACATAAGGCATCTCCTGAATAGTTGCTACAACAGCTACTGCCGGTAGTATCGTTGCAGATGGAGGTTTGAATGGCTGACATGATCCTTTACGCGCAGGTATGCACTGAAGGTGGCGCTGAACCATTCAGGGCCAGCAGAGCTAGGGGAGGACCCTGAGAGGCAGCTTTTAGCTGCAGCAGCAAAAGCCTAGCAGCAGCGGCGGTGGCAGCGAGCAGATATAATGCTTATGCTTCAGGGTAGATCAGAAGGGAGGAACAAGGTTGTAGCACACTTGGTGTCACTTGAACAAGATGTCATACGACTTATAGAACCAACACAACACCCTTTAATAGGTGTGCCACCTGTGTTCCTGTGCGTGGAGCCTGCTTCCTCAATGGTTACATTGCAACCAATTGATCAACGAGTCCGGAAAGGCAAACAACGTGAGATGAGGGACAAGGTTAAGGTATATATAGGTTATATAACAGTACCTGCCTCCAAGGTTAAGGTTAAGGTTAAGGTTACATAGCTGTACCTGCCTCCAAGGGCAGCATAGGTCAAGTTTACAGGATTACAACGGCCTTCAGTCAAGAAGTGCGATTGCTAACCTGCTCATAAAAACCCAGTAGATCAATGGTTACAATGAGGGGGTACCGTGAGCCAGGTCATTCGAAATCAAAAACATTTTGGCTGCTAACTTGATGAAACATGTTCAATGGTTACAGGGGGACCGTGAGCCAGGTTGTTTGGCTCATTGGCTTGCTGGTCACTACCAGCCAACTTAAGAACATCCGTAAGCTCGGAAAAAAGCTTGTTGTTCGGCTGATTCAGGAAATAAAAAATATCTTGGTTGCTAACTTGATGAGAATTATGTTCAAGTAAGACTGGTACCCCTGAGCAAAACTTTGTAGCATGGCAAATAATTCATGGAATAGATAAGCATAGTTCTGCCCGAGAGCGCAAACACGGGCATCCTTGCAGAAAGATAAAACATGCTTGTCATCTTGGATATCCTGGCAATCACAGTGGTTGCAAACAAAGTTCCTGCCTTGCCATAGGCCTGATTCAACCCTCCAAGTGTGAGCAGGCAGGTGAAATCTGCTAACATTGTGCATAACGTGCTTAGACAAATCCAGATGCAAGTACCTATGGACCCTAGCAGCAGCTCATCTTGACAAATGTCATCAGCCTGGCATAAGTCACAAGTTGGAGGAGACCCGGGGAGTCCAAGTTACTGCCTCAACACGTAGGGTAATAGTCAGGAGCCTGAATTGGGCGATGCTGCGTAAGACACCATCAGGGAGGTCAAGGAACATGTACTTGGGAGGCGGTAAGGAGAGAGTGTGACCTAAGCCCTTCCTGTAGGCATGGCGCACCAACGGTGACAGGTCAAACGCTTACAGTCCAGCTCTCTCGATTGTGCCTTAGAAAAAGGTGCCCAATACTGTACGTGCCTCGTCCTGAGATCCACTACAAAGCAACTGAGGTCAATGGGCTCACAACTCAGCAGCTTCTGTTCAAATTTGCGGGAGTGGGTTAAACCATCCATGGCTGGAAGAACTTGGGGAGAACCAACAGCTGACTTAGATCTGAGCATTTGGTCTGCTCTTAAAATCTCTTACATAGTGTGACTGTTTCTTTGGGTCATAATATTATAGAAGCGCATTGTGGCACGGAACCAGCTGAAATGCATGGGCTCTGAGCCATACTCACGTGTGACGCACCAAGAAGGGGACGTGTCCTTGGCATGGAGGGTTATTTCAAGCACTGCCAGCAGCCACTTCTGTACAGGGTTGTCCATCTCTTTGCCTTGTCACAGAAAAGGAGCGGCCCATATCTGACTAGCGTACATCCCAGCAGGAACTGCGTTAGTCTTGAGAAGCCAAATTTGTGCACGTAACCTGTTAGTAAGGCTATGATCTTCGACAAACTTTTTTACTCGGAAGGCACCAGCCATGACTGGCTTCAGAGCCGTGTCAGCTGCAACTTGTCGGTCCTGGAGTTGAAGCACATCACCTCAGATCTCGTGTGTTGACAATCAGTGACTTCTTTTGGGCATATGTCCTCAACTCGTTGAGCATGAACTGTAGCTCACTATGATCATTGGAAACGTGGGAAAGGTCATCAGCAAAGAGCATGTGAGTGACTGCAAAGTTACGGGTACCAGTAAGTGCGCCCTGCACTCCCTCAGTCAAGACATCCATGTCAATTCAGTAGTGTGAAAAGAGCAGGGGGGACAGGGGACATCCTTATATCAAATAACGTCAAGTTGACGCCAAAATTTGGTTGCACATTCAATGACATTGGCTCCTTTGTCTCCATCAATCAGTGTGTACTCATCCTCATGACACAGATCTTGGAGTATGGCCAAAAGGTGCCGTTGTAATTGGCAGTGACATAAGTGAACTCACAGCTTGTCATATGGGACGGCCTCTTGGGACGGACACTAGGTTAAGGTTACTTACCTGTACCTGCCTGCAAGGGCAGCTTAGGGCAAGGTTACAGGATCACAGGATTTTAAGGACAAGGCCTTCAGTCGAGAATCGTGACTGCTGGCCTGCTTATTGAGATTCCAGTAGATCATAAAGGAACAAAAGGAAGTTTGTTGTTGTCCTGGTGCAAAAAGGCAGACATATCCCTAGTACCTGTCTGGGGAAACAAGGTTGCATACTTTTTGCAGAGAGATAAACCCGGGGCAAGCAGAACTCTTTGAAAGAAGGCTGCTCATCATGGAAAAGCAGTAGAGTACAAGCAATATCTACAACCCAATGATCCCCAATTGCACAACCTTAAGCAACAAGGACCTCTACTAAGCCCTGAATATCATTATACCTGGCAATCAATGCAAGAAAGTGGTATGCGTGATGTAAAAGTGTTCGACCTACAACCTACAAACCCGTAAGTAGACATCAGGCAATAAGAAAAGCGGAGATCTCAATTCACGTAACTTACCTTATAACCCCTGCAATCACAGATTTCCCCATCAAAATTTCTTTACTGCCAAGTAGTGCATATTACACAGCGTGCCTCCCCATAACACAGGAGGTTAATGCAGCATGTGTCTACTGCACGGAAGGCACATTCATGGGCATCATGAGCCCTGAACGCATCCACCTCCTGAGATAACTCCAAAGTTCAACAAGCAGGGGTACATAGCAAATTTGACCCTACTTCACAGAGCCTAGCATCTGGGACCTCATCCCTAGCCCAACACTAAAATAGCGCTTTTCACCCCAAGCACAGCAGCCAACAAAAACTGCACAGAGATCTCACATCTATATCCCACCTAGGCACATACACAAAGCTTTTCAAAAGTAATTGCAGGTAACGGAGGAATTGGCATCATCCCTGGACTTCTCACCAGTTTTCTTTTTCCTCTTGTACTGGAGCGACCGTCACAGAGACGGGGTGTTCGGGGCCTGCTACAACGCACCCTCCATTCCAAGTTCTCTACGATAACAGCCTGATGCATACAACTTTAGCATCATGTCAGTACAGGGCACCAACCTTCATACGTCCCTGCCAATCTGGGACAAATGCACAAGCTTACTTATTATAACAGCTAGTACTGCGCTCCATTTGGAAATACACCAGCAGATCAGCATTTTTACCAACGATATCTGGATCACCGACGCTCGTACTGAAAGCGTGCCGCAATCAAGTTTGTTTTACCGAGGCACGTGCTCCAACGTATCCACTTCTCACGCTTGTAAATAATAGTATACGATAAAATTGAAAGAGAGCCTTTATCAGAGGAAGTTTCCATTGGACCACTATACACATTCCCTGGATTGATTGGAGGCAGGAAGTAGAATAGAACCCAGTGCCTGAGGGCCTTCCTGCTCCTCTGGGCCTGTCTCAAGGCAATGGGGCTACTGCCGCGGAGCCTGAGCAGGCTGGATGCCTATCCGAAGGTAAGTGCAGGAAGATTCGAGGACATCTCTAGGCGCGCGCGCGCACACACACACACACACACACACACACACACACACACACACAC
>QAXF01006137.1:46885-59082 GCA_004335645.1 Dunaliella sp. WIN1
CACACACACACACACACACACACACACACACACACACACACACGCGCGCGCGCGCACGCACGTACGCACGCACGCACGCACGCACATGCACATTCACATGCACACACGCAGGGCAATGCCAACCTGCCCAAGGTGGTGGCCGTGGCGGTGGCTGTGTTAGGGAGGGGCACCCGCCTGATTGCGGGTGAAGTGGGCCTGCGCCTGGCCGCCCAACTGCACGGCTTACAAGGCTCCGTGCCCCCCGAAGTAGTCCAGGTAATTACTTTAAAAGGCTCCGTGCCCCTCAAATTAGTCTAAACAATAGTAGCTTGAAGAGCTCGGCGCCCCACGAAGTAGTCCAAGAAATGACTTGCAAGGCTGCGTGCCCCAAACAAAACTAGGCAGTGATAGTTCAAAGAGCTCGGTGCTCCATGAAGTACTCCAAGAAATGGTTTGCAAGGCTCGGTGCACCCTGAAGTAGTCCAGGCAGTGATAGCTCAATGAGCTGGGGGAACCTGGAGATATTTCCAGATAACAGCGCTGCCTTCATGGTGGACAGAGGGTGTTGTTTTGAGTGTGTAAACCTGCGCCCAACGGTTCAGCTGCACAGCTTGCAAGGCTCTGTGCCCCCTGAAGTAGCCCAGGTAAGAAACCGCTGCCGTCATGGTGGACAGATGGTGTGCGCCTTGGAATAGTGTGCGCCTTGGAACATGTCTTGTACTTGTCGGCCCCACTTGTCGGCCCCACATGAGTTGTTTCGTGCGCCATAACAGTCTTATGAGTGTCTCTTGCCTTCGGTCAAGAGGTAGCTATATGTGTAAAAAGCCGCGGAGCTTTCTAAGAAGGGCCAAAGCACGCCTCATCCATGTGCTGGAAAATGGCATGCCAGCGCGCATGCGCACGCACGCACGCACGCACACACACACACACACACACACACACACACACACACACTTTTCCTAACGCAAATGAGTACGCACGCACGCACGCACACAGGCTGCCATGGCCTCCTTAGACGACAAGCAGCGCGCCAACGTGGCCACCTACCTAGCAGGCCAAGTGCCTAGCAAAAAGCTGGACTGAGCTGTGCAGCTGGATGGTTGCTGGTCCCCCCTGTTGCCGTGACTTCAAGCTGGTACAGATGCCAACACAGACTGTGCAGTCTGGGAGGGACCACAAGCAGACCAGGCACTAGGAAGTGCAGCGATGTGTGTGGCGGTAGCAGGGTGTGTGTGAGCGGGGCTGTGTCGTGATGTTCTGAGGTGTGTGAGCAGACAGTGTCTTGATGTTCCAACAGGGGCCTGGAGGTTGCAGTCAACTGCTCAATGTATTAGTGTGTGTATGTTGCCATGACCAGTGAGCAGTTCACATGGGCCAGCTCGCTATGGGCTCTATCATAATGACAGCAGGAGAGGATTGCAGCAAGGAGTGGCACTGACACGAAGAGGTTTCTGTGTCTGTGCAGGAGGCGACGCACTGACACAGAGGTTGCTGTGCTAGGGGCGACAGGGGTGGTGAACCTGAGAGTGTGCGTTGCTGGTCTCGTTTGCACTGCTAAGTCATCCTTTGATGTGGTTGGCAAGAAGGCTGCTGCTACAGTGTTCTGCTGGCCACGCCAGTGCAGTACATCAATGCTACAGTGAGGGAGTCAAGGGCGTGTGCCAACCTACTTGGGCTTACATGTGGATTTCTCCATTTCTTTTGGTGCACCTCCTTGCCTGGTCGGCACTCTGTTGGACGTCTTGGGCTATAAGTTTGAGGAGACTTGCTTGCATACATTTGTGCTCAGCGGCTTGGTTAATAAGGAAGCCTGCAGACAGGCAGGAGAGCTTCCCTCTTGCTTGCCTGTGTGCGCCCTCTTCATGAACACTTATACAGCTTTCCCTGGGTAGCTTTTTCGTGCCAGTATACACATCTCATAGGGATTGGGACCGAGGTTTCTTGTAAATATCAGCATTTCGACTGCACAAGGTAAAGGTTACATAGGTGTACCTGCCTGCAAGGGCAGCTTAGGTGAAGCAGAAGACGTTTAATAAGACCTAAAAACAAAAAGAGAATGCATCCAAAGAAGAAGCTTGAGAACATCGGAGAGGGGTATTTTGCTTTAGTCAAGTTGCCCCCGTAGGCAGGTACAGCTATGTAACCTGAACATCCCGGGTCTCCTCCAATTTGTGACTTATGCCAGGCTGATGACAATGTTCAAGATGAGCAACATGTTCTCTTTCACTGCTCTCACCCCCAAGTGTTCTCCCTCTGCAAGAAGTATGCACCCTTGTTTCCTCAGACAGGGGCTAGAGATGGGTCTGCCTTTTTGCACCAGAACAACAAGTACCTTCCTTTTCTTCCTATTTGGTCTATTGGTCTTGTACGAGCAGGCTAGCAGTCGCACTCCTTGACTGCAGGCCTTATGCCTATGACCCTGCAATCTTGCATTGAAGACGAGGCTTCCTAGCTGCACTTGCCAGTGAGGGCAGCTTTACACGAGATCTGAAACCCCAAACCAACCTTGATCTCTTGTGTCATGTTACAGAAAGATAAGTTCTAGCTGCAGCGAAAAGGATGCTGCTGTTGTTGTTGACGTTGACAAAGAAACCGCTATGTATCTGTGACAGCTGCTGCGATTGAGCAATATTGGCACACATTCTATGATTGTCTCAGTGAAGATCTGGTGCAATTGCGCACCCAAATTCAGCAGTCTATAATTCTGTCCAGGAAAGTGGCCCAACCCCCGCTTGGAGGACTTTGTAATACTACTTGGTGTTTTGGCAGTTGCTACTATTCTTTCTGATTGCTGTGGCTGACCTGGTAGCTTTCTTGCCTTTCTTTTCTGTTCAAGGCTTCTTCTGCTTCAGCTAAGCTGCCCTTGTAGGCAGGTAAAGGTTAAGGTTACATAGCTGTTCAAGGTTGCAGGCGTCTTCTGTTTCAGCCAAGCTGCCCTTGTAGGCAGGTACAGCTTTGCAACCTTAACCTGATTCAAGTTGGCAGCCTCAGGCTAGCAGTCAACCTTGATGGCTTCGTTTAAGTTAATCCAAAATTTCTTAGAGCTTGAAAGGAAAACGAGATAGAGGACAGCAACACACGCAAGCTAAGGAACTCTTGGTCCCCAAAAAAATACATTATTGTACAACATATACAAATTGGGATGGCCAGCTCCACATGACAGGAGCACAAGGCGCCCATGAGCAAAGCAAGCCAATGCAAGTCATCAGCCCAGCCCCTTTCCTGCCAAGGGGCGAGGAGTTGAGGGGGAGGGCGTCATAAGCCGACTTGCTTTGCCCAGACACGAGGCCTTATGTCACTGACTATGCGCTGGGGCACTCTGGAAGGTGGGTGTCTAGGAGGTCCAGCAACAGAGAAAGTGGGTGTCTTGGAGGGCCAGCAACAGAGACACAGGCAGTGAGGCACCCCCTATGCATCAGGGAAGGGAAGGGAGGCGCACTGGCTCAGATGCCCGCCGCAAGTGTGCTGCATCGCACCGTGAATGGTGACCTCGCTGGCAGCTTAATGATCTCATACGCGGGTCCAGCTGTGCAGCTTGGGCTTCTGAGCAGCTGGCTATGGTCAGCTCCACATCTCTCCTTTTGCTTACTGCTTCACCGACTCTGCAGCCTCCTCGCCTCCCGCACCACCTCGCTGAAATCAGGGTAATCACCTGAGCGTCAAGTTAAGGAGCAAGAAACGATGGTCAGTAAGGCTCGAACATGAAACTGCACCCACCTACGTGCCTGCTTTCGTACTCCATGTCCACATAAATATGAGACACACAAATGAGCTGGGGTCAAAAGTAGGGTGCCGAGTCTCAGGTAGCTTTTTAGCAGCTCTGCTGACATCCATCACAAGTCCCAGGCATAGGATTGCAGCCTCATCGACACTCCTGGGCCTGAGCACACCATCAAAAATACCTGCCCTCCTTTCATATTTCCTCATATCTATCTATCTATACATATATATTATACACGCGTGCAGCCTCACCACCACTCTTGAGCTTGAGCACACCATCAAACATACCTGCATCTTAAGGCGCTGAAAGTGTAAGACGCAGTGCGTTGAGCGACCGGAGAGAATACTATCCTTACGCATGAGCAGCCAAAGCAGAAAGCAGGTCAGAGGCATTCCATCACATGCCCACCTTCCGCATCCATGAGATCTCTCAACATATATAATATCTTAGGCTGGCTTTCATGTACCTCTTCTTCTGCCTCCTGAATCGCCATAACTCACCAGAACAAGAGAACATTCAACAAACATGTCAGGTTGCAAACCTGGAAATATGTATACAACAATGAGGCTACTATACTTCTGAGCCATGGAAACACCTCAGACTGGCACAACGCGGCACCAAGTTGCTTGAAGCTGGTATGAGTTGAGTCAAACATTGCCTTCATGCTGGTGTGAGTGTTTCCTGAAGTTGCCTCAGCTGGTAGGAACAACACCTTGACTGCTAGTGATTACAAGGAGCTAGTGTTGCCTGCATGCTGGTTCAAGCCAAAGCTTCCGCAAACGTGCAAAAAATCACCTGGTGTTTGCTCGTAGTAGCTCCATTGGGGTTTCAACCCCTTGAAGATGAAGGTGCCTCCCTGTGTTTGACGTCACCGGCTTGCATTCGTTAGCTAAAACGTAGCATAACATGAATACATGGCAAAATTAGAGAGTAAAGCCATGCAGCTTCTCACACAAAAAGTATGTCACCAGGCTTTGAACTAGATGTACAATTAAATACAGTAAGAAAAAACAAGGTATGCAACAACATCAGCGTCAAGCAGTGCAGTGTCACCTGCTGCCAGCTCTGCTCTTTCTTTTCTGGGATTGTGAGCTTGTATCCAGCAAACGACCTCAGCAGGGTCCCAAAATACCCGTTCCAGACGCGCTTGACCATGCCGCCAACCCTGTGCGCACGCACGTGTGTGTGCGTGTGTGTGTGTACGTGTGTACGTGTGTGCGCACGTGCGCGCATAGTGGCAACATAACAAAACATAAAGCAAAGCAACCGTAATATAAGTGCAAATTGGATTTGAAAGAATAACATGTAAGACACAGTCATATGCTCATCACTTGAATTTGCAATAAGGAACAAGGAACCCACAGAGCTTATATGCACACAACAGGCCACATGGACATGCCCATAACAAACAAGACACGGTAAGTCCTCGAAACCTCTGTGTCCTAAATAGATAGAAGTGCACTTCTTCTTCAGATTTTAATGGTTATACTGAGGAGTCTTCCTTCCCCGCTCAAGAATCTGTATGGGCAGGGGAAAAGGGTGCGTTTTTCCAACTGCCTGTCCGTAAAGTTATTCAGATCTGCGAGCATCCTTTCTATCACTGTTTGAAGCACCAATTAGTACTAAGATTGGGATGGCTGGGCTCTTCTATTTCAAGGTGAATGGCACATTTGCTGCGAGCGTCAAGGTTGGCTGATAGCCTATTAGGACAACACATCACCCACAAACGTTTCTCTTCGGACACCGAGCATGTACTTGGAAACTTGGGATGCTAGCTGTGCAAGCTATGACGCAAAGCTGAGACCCTGCTGCTGCCGCAATAGGTGCTTAAGTATTGAGCTCCATCTACATGATGTAAGGAGGTACCAAGATGTAGGAAGATTACACAGCAATTGCAGGCATCCAGCAGCAGATTAGGTCGCAGCCTGCATACAACCTCTCTGCTTCCTCCACATGCAATGTAACCCTCCTACATGAGCAGCCTGTTCCCACAACATGCGCTAGCATTTAATAGTGCAATAAATGCCACTGCACGCTCCTCTGCAAGTCTGGAAAAACAAGTCTCCTGCAGGTACTGGCCTAAAGTACCTCAGGTACCGAGGTAATCTGTCTGTGCTGTGGTGAGAGGCTTTTGCACCAGGTAGTATGATTGATAACGGATCAATCAATTACCATGATTGTTAACTATCACAGGTAGGATGGTTAATGTGCATTTACTCTAGTAAGAGGGGGGTGAACCAGGCGTGTGCCTTACCACATGCGAGGGGACAGCAGGGTGCGAAAGATGCCAGAGTGCGTCTTCAGCCCAGAGTAGAAAACACCTGGTAGGACGGCAGTCAAACAAGCTCTGTAACTTACAGTGTAAGACACATGTACAAGTGTGGAAGGAAGCTATCTGTACTGGAAGGTGCATTGAGTGGCAGACAGCCATCGGCAGCTTGTGTGTGTGTGTGTGTGTGTGTGTGTGTGTGTGTGTGTGTGTGTGTGTGTGATCGTTTAGGGTATAAAACAAGCTGTTGTACATATGGATTATAGAGATGAAGCGTAGGCATAGGGTAGTTTAATCGTGTAAGTACAGGGTATTGAACATTGAACTCACACGCAAACAAGGCGTTTTGATTATTTTTAGCGTTCTTTACGAGAATGAACACACACGCACACACACACACACACACACACACACACACACACACACACACGTGCACCCACTTACCTTGCTGGTCCAGAAACGCTTTCTCAGCAGGGAACTGCGTGTTGCTGAGCCATGCATCCAGCGCACTGGTGTTGCCACAGGTGATGAAGACCAATTGGGGTTGGGGGTCCATCGAGCTCAGCTCTCCCATGACCTTGTCTTTCAACAGGTGAGCGAGCTCGTAGGTGCTGTGTGTGCGCAGAATGACAAGAGAAGTTTCCTTAAGAGGCTCCATCAGCTGCAGCAATTGTAAAGCTGCAGCAATTGTACAGCTGCAGGTATGCCCCCTTCCCATTCCCACCAATATCAGCCAATGTGTCGACTCAGGACCACCACAGACACAGGTGCCTGCGCCAGCAGACCATGCACAGGGATGGGCTCATTCGTCTTGAGGCTGGTTACAGCGGCGTCTTGCGGAGGGGAGAAAACTAGCGACATGTTTAAGATTACTTTGGGTTACTACCAGTTAACTTCCTTTTATTATATAATTAAAAAAATATATATGATGATGATAGTAAAGTCATAACAAAGTATGTGCTGCCGGAAAAGAACCCTACTCCAAAACGAACGAACTTCACTTCGAACTTGCACAGAGGCCTGGTAAAGATTCAGGTGTAAAACTATTAATGATAGTGCTTTCATCCCCCTGAATTAAAACAACTACTGCGCCAAAAAGGAAATGTGAGTCCTTCTTACAGCAACACAGGTTACGAGCTGCAGAACAGTCGTCTGTTCATCCCTGATTTCTCTTTCATTCCCTGATTATCAATACAAGCTGACTTTAGTTAGCTTTCCCAGTCCCTGGACTCCCAGAATGACATGAGGATCTATTGGCAGCGAGACTACATAGATATACTGGCCAGACGCCTGTTGTATCCTTATTATAATGATCATTGCGTTTATAATTGACCACTGCATGTACAAGTTGTGCAGCCTGTGAGGTGAGACCTTTGCGCTATGTCCCTGTGTTTGGTGAGTTCGCCCCTGTACATGTCTTTTTTACAGAACCGCCCCTGTACATGTCTTTTTTTCAGGACCGCCTTGGTGGTTCAATGGTCAACAGAGACTGTTATGCAAGCTGGACCAGTATAAAAGGGTAACTGTTTAACCTGTGGTCTTGAAAACTGTCTGAAAGGGCCTTGCAAATTAGCCAGTCGCAAAGACTGATGATCAAGGCGCAAACAAACTGATCGGGTTCTTACCACAGCCTGACCATGACAGGCTTGCAAACACAGGACAGAGATGAGGCTCAGCTCTTCATCAAAGGAAAGAGGGAAGACCTACGCAAGGCAGAACTCTGAGAATGAGATGGTGCACGCCTGCATGTGTGCGCATGCGCGCATGCATCCAAGATGCGCAGTTCACCATAGCAGACATTATTACAGCAAGGGTATAACGCACAACAGAAATGCTTGAGCAAGCAGGAGTTGGCCCAAGCGCAATAGGTACCAGCTTGCAAGCAGCAGCAAGCAGCGCTTAGTCTGAGGTGTCAATGCGCAACTCGCTGGTGCACTGTAAGTTCTGGCTAAGGAACAGTCTGGCATGCACTCGCTCCACCACAAGATGCTCTACCAGAGTCCAGCCCGTGTGTTCTTCCACCCTGAAAGGCAAAACAAGAGAAAGATAAAGAAGAAAAAGAAGACTGATGGGTATCTCCATGAAGTGGTATTTCATTGCAGTCTGTCTTTGACCCTGAGAGGCAAAGGAAAAAAAGGAAAAAGAAAAGACTGTTGGAAGTCTCCATGCAGCGGTTACCTCATGCAATCTGGAGTACTCTCTTACAATATTAGCGTGCTCTTCCACCCTGAGAGAGGCAAAGGAGAAGACCGCCAATCGCGTGGCTTTGGTAACACAGCATCAGACTAGGCAATGAAAGCAACAATGTGTTTCTGTAGTGCAATGATTTTGGCAACAAAGCAACAGATCAGGCAATGAGAGCAACAAGGAGAGCTTTGGGAGTCTGTGGGCTGGATCAAGCCATTACTCTTGTGGGCTGGAGCGAACCATATTACCTTGTTGTTCAATGATATAAATCAACTTCTGTGTGCTGGACAAGTCAATTATCATGTTGTCCACGATCAGGACATCTTTCGCCTGGAGCAAATTGTTGTATCTTGCTCTTATTGCAGTGAATCAGGCATCTGCGTGCTAGATAAGCCAAGTATCATTCTTCCCATGATCAGGACGTATTTTTGCTGCAGCCAACCTTTCTATTATGTTGATCATGCCTGTTTGCTGGAGCAAGCCATCATCTTGTTGATAAAGGTCGAGATCAAAGCGTTTACTAGCCGGAGAGAATTACACGTTGTGGCACAGAATGTCAACAACACAATGTCTCAAGAATAGGAGTATCGGCCAATGCCGTTGGATGGGCCCCTTGTTGGCGGGTTACAGGTTTCAGGCCTGGTAAAATATTGAAGGGCTGATTGGATGGTGGCGAGGGAAGGATCATCAGAAGAGTTAGGAAGAAGTTTGAAGATGGGCTGCTCATGTTGGCTGGCCATGGGGAACGGGCCGGTTGATGGGCTATTAATGTTGGCTGGCCATGAAGAACGTGCTGGAAGGGCTGATGGAAAAAATTGCTTATTGGGCCGCTCATGTTGGCTGGCCATGAGGAACGGGCTGGAAGGGCTAATAGATAGAAAAACTAAATGAATGGGCCCCTCATGTTGACCGGCCATGAGGGACAGGCTCACAAAAGGCCTTGAAACCTCTCACAACAAGCAGGCCCTTGCAAAAGAGGTGCAGCTACCTATGAAGCTAGCTCAGGAGGCGCAGGTACCTTGGGAGCTTGCAAAAGAGGTGCAGACGCCTTGAGAGCTTTGAACTAGAGGTGCAGCTACCTTGAAAGCACGCATGAGAGGTGAAGCTAGCATAGAAGCTTTCAATATAGGTGCAGCTGCCCTAGAAGCTTAGAATAGAGGTGCTGCTACCTTGGAAGCTTGCAAGAAAGGTGCAGCTGCCCTAGAAGCTTACAGATAAGGTACAGGTACCTTGGGAGCTTGTGCGGGCTCAGCAGGACGAGGGCCTCACAGACCAACGACAGCTGGAGCAGCGTGCTGGACCTGCATACAAGTTATGTGAGCAACACGTCACAGTTCATTGCAGGCAGCCAGGGTGTTGGATCTGGAGCTTGTGCTTGTTCGCTTCCTATACTGTTTCCTTGAGAGAGTGTATTGCATTCTTTTTGATGTCAGTGAATGTGCATGCTTGACAGGCTGGCATTAAGGATTGCTGATTGGCAATGGGAAAACACCGGCAATGCCAAGGTACAAAGCAAATGCACTGAGCATTTTAGAAGAATGTTTTATTGCTAAGCACCCATGTTTACCCACTCCACCGCCTTCCTCATGCCAGTTGTACATTCTTTGGTGCAAATTCTCTCCAGACTTAGCTCAGGGCTGATCTTCCACTCAAAGAGTTATAGGGACCAAGCCAAAGCAATGATCTTGCCACGCCATCTTTCAGAATACTTTGTTGCAGCAATGGATGGCGCAAGAGCAGGTTCCTGTACGATAGCTGTGGTCCTTACCTCAACTGTGCGTCTAGCGTGGACTTAGTCTGGATGCCAATGCACACATTGCTGTCAACAATGCATGGCGCAAGAGCAGATGCATGTGCAGAAGCTGTGGTCTTTACCCTAACTGTGTGTCTATTAAAGACGCAGTATGGATGCTGATGCTTGATGCTGTTGCGCATGGCGTAAGGGCAGGTGCATGTGCAGAAGCTGTGATCCATTACCCTGTATGCCTTCTGTTGCTGGGCTTGCAGGAGGCTTGCGTTGCAGCAAGATATAGTATAGCAGATGCATGAGTGGTTTTCCTCTTAGCTGTGTGTCTATGGGCACTGCACTAACTCACAGAAAACTGTCGTCGCAGCAGTGCATGGCATACGAGCAGATGCACATGTGGTAGCTGCGGCCCTCGTCGAGCAGCAGGCCTCCACTGACATCCTGCACACACACGAAACAACGTCTATAGTAAGTCAATTTTCACAGCAGTGCATGGCATACGAGCAGATGCACGTGTGTTTGCTGCCGCCTTAATCAAGCAGCACGCCTCCACCAACATCCTGCACGTACATGTGGCACACTGTAACCCATTGCTCACACTGAACAAGATCCACCTGCACCCACGCAAAGCAAGGTCTACCACCAGTCTGCATGCAGGCAGGCTCAGCACAACTGTACTGCATCTTGCACAGCAGCACCTCCACCCTGTTCAGGAGCAAGGTTAAAAGCACCTGCGCAGCAAACAAAAGTGGCTCACAAGGCCATTGAGTCTCTCCACAAAGAGTGAAAAGCACCTGCACAGCAAATAAAAGTGGCCCACAAGGCGGTTGAGCCTCCACACAAGCAGTGCACGCCTTCAAAGAGTCCTATGGGGCACAACTGAGCCTCGGTAGTAGAGAGGTAAAAAGCCAATGCGCGTCCAGACTAGGTGTGCAACAAGTTGGGGAACGGGCACATGGTGCGCTGCATATTCAGCAGGAGGTGCTGCAGCAATGGTTACTACAGTTACAATGGGGCTTGACCCTGCAGCAAAAGGCATAGGGCTGTCGCCACTCTGTGCGCGTTGTTGGTGTGCTTCAGACTGCTTGTGAGATTAATGCATGAAAAAATCAAGGCAGCTGGTTACCTTAAAGGTGCTCAAGTACCCAAAGTACATGTGTTCATCCAGAGCCAAAATCAGCTGCCCTTCCTGCACACGGACACACAGTTGTGTATGCACGCTTGTGCATGCACCCCCACTACACACACACACACACACACACACACACACACACACACACACACGCTCTCCTGTACTAGTGTATGACTTTCACACCAGATTGCTGTACAAAAATTGCAGCCTGCCCTTTCCCCTTGCAGTTGACCGGAAGCTGTTTGCTAAGTACCTGGCACGCAAGCCAGTGCTTGTGAGGGAGGCCGCGCGCATCATCACTGCTACAGGCAATCAAGTGCAAGCTAGAGTAGCTCAGGTAAGTTCGTTTTCTTTCACATCCATGCATGTGCGATGTTTGACTTCAGGAATAAGGTTGGTAAAGCTAGAATAATGATAGCTGTAAGTGTATATGATGTAAAGGAAGCATCCCGAGGGGTTTACCAAAACACTGTTGCTCCAATAAGATGCCGAGCAAATGTCGCTCCAGAACAGGCGACAGTCCCCAGTGGATTACCTTTCAACGCAACCTAGGTCTTCTAACTAATAGCGGCACCTGAGTAATTGCTGGTTCATTTCACTCCATACATCTTGCAATGACATTGCATTGTGAGTGAGCTGGGGTGGAGATCTGGCTGCGTAAAATAGGTTTCACGCCGCGGTCAATCTGGCATGGTCTCCGTAACCAGTGTTTTCAAAGCTTAACTTTTTGGGACAGGGCTACTTTTCAGTACTGAGCTTGAAAGTTGCCAATTAAGGAGACCATATGCTGGGAGCACTTGAAGGCATGCCCCTTTTGAACCTCCGTGTCCCGCATGCGATACCCTAGTCCATTAACATGTCTAACTTTCATACCGTATCATCCTCCAAAAATGTACCTACTGGATTCTAACACCCTGACACATGACTTGCATTTGAACAAAACATTCATCACACAGCTTGCTTGGACGACCATTTTTCAGGTTTGTAATGCTGCTGATACGCACATTTATTATCATGTTTCTAAATGCATACATAGCTCTTGCAGGCACTGCATGCACACGCAGAGCTGTCAAGCCTCTCCTTGTGTGCAGTTTGTGCATGTGCACGTATGTGTGTGTGTGTGTGTGTGTGTGTGTGTGTGTGTGTGTGTGTGTGTGTGTGT